>CM029279.1:3506733-3650032 GCA_016920895.1 Vaccinium myrtillus
TTAAAATATTTGTTTGAGTGGTCTTATAAAAAATCAACTCAATTGGATCTCTGTAAGTAGTTGATCCAAACTTTCAATTTTTATTCAGAATTTTAGGATCTTGACTTATGAATGAAAAAGTTAAAGGTTGGATGAATTACTTAATACATATCCAATTGAGCTGATTTTTAGAAGGCCACTTGAAAAATTATTTTAAAATTATTGAACGGCTTAGATCATTTGTGGCGGACCCACTAATAAGTTCCACACGCCGTCTACATTAAATCTGTACGCTATGGGTCGGTCGGCACCCGTAGTATTTCTGTAAAAAAAAATGGTGGTAAAGATTCTTCCACTACTTATTGGGATACCCAAGATTCCTACTAGGCATCGAAGCTGGAAATGACATTTGAAATTTGTGGTAATATTTGTTGATGACATCTGAAGATTCACAAAAGCAGACAAAATTTGTGAAATAGTAAGTTGTATCAACCTATATCAATTGCGAGAGTTATAGAAAAGAGTGTTGATACATACCCAGAATTGACCCAAACACACACACAAGTGTGTGGGCTCCACACAGACTACACATCCAGTGTGTTGTGGAGCCCACACACTTGTGTGTTTGTTTTGATCAATTTTGGGTACCCAATTCTGGGTACTTAGCATTATTGTATAGAAAGGGAAATTGTACGTGTATGTTTAAGTGACCCCACTTGTATACATCTCCCTATGCTCTTTTTTTTTTTTTCATAATCAGGTGTCCGAACCAGCTTTCGCGCACCTCGACTAGTCCTGAGAGACCAATCTCACCGTCCACTGGCGGGGGTCCCATTTAAAGCCGGAGCAAAGCTATGTATGGACTGGCACCAACGGAGTTGATAGCACCTAAGAGGTTTTGAACCTGAAATCTTAGGTGAGAGCAAACTCCTAAGTCTCAAGCCTTGACCACTAGGCCAACCCCTTGAGTTATTTTCCAATGCTCTTGATAGTACATTACATGTAATATTTCTTAGTTTATAATTAAAAAAAATTATATTGTTTATTCCACTTTGAGATGTACTTTCGAAATCTTTTTTATTGGGGAACATTTAATTGGAGAAGTTTAAATATGAACCACCATCTTAGACGGATATACATATAGCTAATGGAATATCTATTTCATATTTTCATGTTCAATTTTTTGGGATCCATCACTCTTGTGTCTTCTTTGTTTCAAATTTTCCTTGTCTAGGCCTGTTTTTGACTTAATAAAGTGAAAATGTTAATTTCAATCTTAGCTACTTTGATCGTTCGTTTTTCATCAAATGTTTTAATAGAAACCGAATTAAAATAAAAAAGGAAAAGAGGCTTTAGCTATTGCCATGAGCAATGTCAGACTGTCAGTAAGGGGGTGACACCTAAGGTACATAGAATTAGCATATGATTAATAAGTGATAATAAACTTTGCTGATTAAATCACATCTGTGTCACTTATACTAATAAATATCCACCTAATAAGTAACATATTATGTTTTGTTAGGGACGGCAACGGTAAAAAAAGCCGGTTTTATCCCGTTCAGTTACTTTTACTAATTCTCTAAATGATACATTGGACAAAATATCCCCTCTTCAAGAGTAACAATTTCAACGGATGAAAAAAAAAGTTAGATCCGAACGCATGAATTATCAAAAGAAAGTTATGATATGAGTATTTAGACAAAAATAGGAGTCATTTTTAAAAGCTTATGTTTTAAAAAAAATTAAAAAAAAACTCTTTATCATAGTGGGAGCAAGATCATGATCGTGAGTTGAAGGCAAAAGTGGACATTCTTAATTATGACCTAGATAAATATTGGAAGCAATGATGGCCCAAAAAAGTAGACTTGTATTAATTACCAGTAGAGTATGGTAGCTTGAACGGTGGAGACTTATTCGGTTCCCATATGTTGTTTTGTGATCATAACTTGTGATGTTGATAATCGCAATGGCGGGCTCAGGATTTTAACTTAAAAACACTATTTTTAACCAAAAATATACGCAGCGTATCTCGTAGATTGTGTAGTACATCACTGTATATGACATTATTTTATCTTTTAATCAACAATTACAACACCCATGTATAACTAATTGCGCCTATAAAATTTTACATGACAATGTGGAATTATTTTAATTTAATTTTAACTATATCAATCAAAAGTATTTAAATTTCTATAGATTTATTACTAATCATCTAAATAGTAATCATACCTCTGCCCCTGGATAATCGTAATAACGAGCCCACGGTAAGTCCGGTTGATTGGTGAGTATACTTCCCACATAGTATCTCAGCATCGCTTCTATGTTTAAGCGTAAAGAAAATAATTTCTAGTGAATCTCTTAGTCCCGACATGAATGGTCTGTTTTGACCGGATCGAAGAGAGGACTTGCTAATCTAGATGTGCATAAGTTGATTCAGACACCTCCGACCGTCGCAAAAAGAAAAAAAAAGATTATCATCATAACGGTATTAATTAAGAAACGAGGGTCCAATGGGGCAATCGTTAAGTTTGGTTGGTTGGGGGCTTTCAGCTTTGCCTCCAAGTTACGCAGCAGGACTCTTTGGTGGTGGGGCCGACAGTTGAATGCCCGTTCAGCTTTGACAATTTTTGATTGCTTATACTATCTTTCAAGCTATATGGTTTTTTACAAGTTTGAAAACTTTGTTTAATACAACTCATCAAAAACTATCAAACAAGATCGATATTGAATATATATATAACGTTATACATTTGAAAATATAAACAGTTTTTCGAAGTGTCGTGAATAGTACAAGTGAATAAGAAATTTGGAACGGAGGCATAGATGGAGTAGAAAGAAGATGATTAGCATAATTTTGGTGATGAGAGACAATCCATTCGGAAGAGTTCTTCAAAACTGGTTTTCACTTTTTCGACTGGGACCCATGTGGCAGACTTGCCATATCCCAATTTGTAAAAATTATACTATATTGCATATCTTGTGCGAGACGGGTCCGTGTGGTCCACTTCAAAGACCCATACAAATGATCCAAGCCGTCCGTTAGTTCTAAAATTAATTTTTTGAGTCACTCCTAAAAAATTAGCTCATTCGAAAAATTATAAGCGGTTGATTCGTTATCTAATTGTGATTCACAATTTAGGATCTTGAATTTTGACTAAAGTTTGAAAGAAATTTAGACAACTTGATCAAATACTTAAAGTTATAAGATTGATTTTTTTTTTTTTTGGATGACTCAAAAAATTAATTTTAGAACTAACGGACGGCTTGGATCATTTGCGTGGGTGTTTGAAGTGGACCCCACGAACCCGTCTCGCACAAGATATGCACTATAGTATAATTTCTACAAATTGGGATATGGCAAGTCTGCCACGTGGGTCCCAGTCGAAAAAGTGAAAACCAGTTTTGAAGAACCCTTGCCGAACATGGTGTTAAATTTCACAGGGAACCATAATTGATTTGTCTTTAAGTCAAATAGAAGATTCTTAAATTTCACAGGGAACCATAATTGATTTGTCTTTAAGTCAAATAGATGGTATCTTATATGTTTAAGCAACAGGTGGTTTAGTGAGAAGGAAAGTGAATGCGACTAGTGTTCTTTGAATTTTTATCAATTTTATTTTATTTTATTTTATGAACTCCAAAATTATTGTAAATGATTTCAGTTTCCTAAAAGGGATTATTTTTATAGGAATTATATGCGGTTAATCATTTTCTCTTCTATACCAACAATACCAACGCAACAAGGAAAATGAAAAAGAATTACTATATATACCAAAACAAGAAGGAAGAATAATTTTCTTTTAAGGGATGGTTTGTTAAGGAATCAAGTAATTAAACTGATAAACTCTAATAGAACGTCTTCTTTTTTTTTTTGTTGGCACCTGGATGTGTAGGAAGATATATAGCTCGTGTTTCTTGAAAGGATGGAGCCAGGAGGGGGCTAGTAGCGCCTGTCGTTCCCATTACAAATCCGCATTTCTGGCAAACTAACAGCAGTGCTTACTCTCTCTATGAGCAAAATTACGCAATATATGTGCATGTTTGTGCCGGGGAATAGAGTAACTAGGCTGATTTTCTGGGTTCCAAAAATCCAAAGGAATTTTTTTTTTTTTTTTTTTTTTTTGGGTACACAAGAGGGCCTAGACCCTAAGAAACATAAACACTTGCCGCAGTAGTTCGAGGAGCTCCAAGACCATCACGGTCGTTGCATATATCATCCCGCACTTCTAATGGCGCTTGAACAAACACTTGCTCACCTTGATCCAATTGCAGGCCCAATCTAGCTAGATTATGCGCACAACTATTTGCCTCTCTCCAACCAAAATTTAAATCACAAGTCCAACCCATCTTAAGTTGCTCATTGATCAACTTAATTAGATTATAGTTAGGATCAAAGGAATGGTGGTTCGAAATCGCCCGGAGAGCCACTTGCGAATCCGTTTCCAACACAACACGACGCAACCCCAAATCCCACGCAAGTTTGAGCCCTCTCCAAATACCCCAAAGTTCAGCCCTTAGAGCATCCACATTCCCAATTCTACAAGCAAAACCCCCAATCCAATTCCCACCATCATCACGAATTACCCCTCCCGCCGAGGCACGTCTTGGAGTTCCATTAGAGGCGCCATCAACATTGATTTTAAGAACACCGCTTGGGGGAGCTTGCCACTTCACCATAACCCTTTTACTATTGAGAGTTTGTTGGAAAGCTAGTGCCTCATATACTTCGGCCACTGAACGACGAATCTCCGATAATGGCTCACGGGGATATATGAACTCCGGATCCCACATTAGCTTATTCCGCCAGTACCACATTAGCTTATTCAAAGGAAAATTTTATTTTCATATAAACATCGGCTTCAAATATTCAAATGAACCCCCTGAATTATCATTTGAAACCTCTAGCAGCCCAAAAAGAGCCCAATCCACCCTTTTTGATTCTCTAAAAACAACCCAATCCACTCTTGCTTTCCACTAAATTTCAATGAATGGTTGATTCTTTAGTTACTGTTCCTTAGAAATTTAGGCCCCTTTTCCCATTTGTTAAAAGTTGCTAAAAGTCCCAAAAGTGCTAAAAGTCCATCATTTTACGGTTTTTGAGATATGTCATTCCCCTTACATCCATTGACTATTAGCACATTTTTTAGAAACAAAAGCGCCAAAAGTCACTTTTAGCAAATATGGCTAAAAATGATATTAGCCCATTAGATAGATTGGTTTAATCTTTACCTTGGATAGTTTTCTAGTTTCCACTTTCCACTTTCCACTGCTCTATTGGGCTTCTTTTCTTTCACTTATATCTTCTTTATTTCAAATTTTCCTTTTATAGCCTGTTTTGACTTAATAAAGTGAAATGTTAATTTATTTATTTTTTGAACTGCGTGAAATGTTAATTTAGATCTTAGCTACTATGATCATTTCTCATCGAACGATTTTTCATAGTAAATGAAAAATCAAAAAGGAAAGGAGGCTTCAGCTATTGCCATGTGGAAACCGTCGTAATGGGGTTACACCTAAGTTATCAAAAAAACCGTCGTAATGGGTTACACCTAAGTTATCAAAAAATAGAGAGAAGAGGTTCCACTAACTCATTTTTTTGAAAAAACTGATTTTTCACGGTTTTTTATGTGATGTGTTGTGAGAGAATGACATGTCTCGGTGTTTGGAAAAAATAGTTTTTTGTTAGTGGAACACCTGTTATAAAGTTCAAAACTGAACAGGCTAAATAGACAAGCTACAAGGATACATTCAAATTTAGCTAGTCAAGCTACAACATCAGTCTACAACAAGGGTAATAGCAAATCAACCTCACTCTATTAACAAGTTATCTTCATTGACCTATCTACAACTTGGTAGAATTTTATTCTAACAGCAAGCTTTTTAACATCAAATATATTCTACATAAAGCTAATTAAGTTCAACACCATCATACTTCTTTCACTCAACTGTTATTCCTCTCATCTCAAGATTGTCCAGAATTTTGGGTCTTCTGTAATACTTCAGCAAGAGAGAGCAACAAACAACACTAACCGAAGAGGCAGCCATTGCAGCTCCAGCAATCCATGGGGGTAACCGAAATCTGGTGGATGGAAAAAGGACTCCGGCAGCGATTGGGATGCCAATGAGATTATAACCCAGAGCCCAAACGTAGTTGAGACGTATCCTCGAAAAGGTTTTCCTTGAAAGGTCAATGGCCGTTATCACATCCTCTAAGTAGCTCTTCATTAGAACAATGTCAGCTGCCTCAATAGCAATGTCTGTTCCGGCACCAATTGCCATTCCAACATCTGCAGCTACAAGTGCTGGGGAGTCATTAATTCCATCTCCCACCATTGCCACAACAAAGCCTGAAGCCTGTGCATTGAAGACGAACAGTCAAAGCATGGAAACAGTGTGATTATTGAGATTTCGAGTAGCTAGAACATGACAATATGGAAGTGCTAAGATTATAAATCCAAGTCAGTGGTTTTGTAGTTTTTGAGAACTTGTAGACATCTCAAACTAAACGTCTATATATTTCAATTAATCCTGGGTTTAAAAGATTTTTAAAACTTTGTATACAATACTTAAGTAGAGATCCTTCAATTGGTGGAAAAATCTTGAATTCGTTTTTGGCGAAAATAAGCTATTCATTCACCCGATTAAAGCGCAGATGGCGGGAAAAATTTGGGAAGGGGGGAATTAGAGAGGTTGTCAAACAATATAGCATGATTAATCAAGGACTAATGGACCAGATAAGTAATGGCAGGGACATATGCAAGAGGTTAAGGATGAATATGCAGAATATGCAGGAAGTGACAATATATGGATGAAGCCACAATTTGAATTGCTACCTGTAATTCCTTTACTCTCTCTGCTTTATCCTCGGGCTTGGCTTCTGCAATTACAGTGTCAATTCCAACTTCCCTGGCAATTGAATTGGCTGTTCCCCAATTGTCGCCAGTCACCATTATGCTTCTGATTTTCATAGACTTGAGAATGGAAATGACTTCACCAGCACTGGGCTTCAATGGATCAGAAATGGCAAGCACTCCAACTAGCTTCCTGTCTATAGCTACAAGAATCCCAGTTTGAGCCAAACCTTCAGTTTCCACTAGAATTTCTTCAGCATCCAGTGGGATGACAATGTTTTCTTCCAACATCATGCTCTTGTTTCCTACAACCAATTCCTTGTTCCTAACAACGGCCTTCACTCCATGGCCGGTTACGGAGGTGAAGTCCTGAGCTTCTGGCCAGGTAGGATTCTCTTCATCTTCTTGGAATTTCTTGGCATACTCAACAATGGCCTTCGCCAAAGGATGCTCACTGTTCACCTAATAAAACACCCAGCATTATGACGGGTCCTTTTTTGTCACGAAATTTCAAAGAATACAAAAATTAAATGTGCATCTTGACATTTAATGAAACTTAATCAGTGGTTGATACCTCAGCTGCAGCAACCAGTTCATAGAATTCTCCAAGCACCATAGTTTTAAAGAGCCTTGTGTTAACAACTACTGGCTTGCCCATGGTGAGAGTTCCAGTCTTGTCGAAGACAATGCAGTTCACCTTCAAGAGAACATTCGCATCAAGATTTTAGTATTGCTAAGTAAATTATATTTTTACTATAGTACCCAAAACAGTAGCATTGAAGGGTGTGTTTCTCAGTTTGATTAGCAATACATGTTGGATTTTACTGCATGTTGATTGCCTTAAAATTTTTGAAGTGCAGCTGGAAGAAGTATTGAAAAAATTTGATTCCTCATGCTACCTTGTGTGCACTTTCTAGTGCTTGACCCCCTTTAATAAGGACACCTTGAGATGCACCAACACCAGTACCAACCATAACGGCAGTGGGAGTGGCCAAGCCTAGAGCACATGGACATGCAATGACCATAACAGAGATGCCAAACTGCAGTGCAAGCTGGAAGCTATCCATGGAGGAAGGTATCCAAGATTTTGGGTAGGCATGAAACTTCCCAGCTAAAAACCAGGCAAGCCAAGTGGAAAAAGACAAAACTATGACCTGCAAAGTATAGTTAATTCTTAGCGAATGCTGAGAAGGAAAGAACTGTAACTCTTTTGAAGATGAGTTCTGGCTAGCTCTATCACTCTATCCAGGACATTTATGAAATGAATCTTGGTCAAATAAACTTAACAGGGGAAAGAACATATTAATACACTTACAAGAGGCACAAAAAATTTGGATATGCGATCTGCAAATTTCTGCACTGGAGCTTTAGCCATCTGTGCTGATTCGACTAGCCGAACAATTTGTGAAAGTGCACTCTCTGATCCAACCCGAGTTGCCTTAATATGTAGCACACCATTCTCATTCACTGTGCCTCCAATGACTGTATCGCCTTTCCTCTTTGCTACTGGCCGTGCTTCTCCTGTAATCATGCTCTCATTTACATGGCTTTGCCCCCATATGACATAACCATCTGAAGCCACTTTTGCACCAGGAATAATTTTAATCATGTCATTCTTTTGTATCAACCGACTATCGATTTCTTCTTCACGTATTACATTTCCTTCACTGTCAAGGGTTAACAGTATAGCGGCATCAGGTGACAAGTCCATAAGCTTTGCGATAGCTTCAGATGTTTTTCCTTTGGCCAAAACCTCCAAATACTTCCCAAGCAAAATAAAAGATATGAGCATTGCACTAGTCTCAAAGAAATCCATGGACTTGAAACTTTGAGAAGTTGCGGCTCTCAATACGGAGTAGACTGAATAGAAGTAGGCAGCATTTGTTCCCAAGGCAATCAAAACATCCATGTTGGCAGAACCATTACGCAATGCTTTGTAAGCACCAGTGTAGAATCGCCGGCCAATAACAAACTGAACAGGTGTAGATAGGACCCACCTTATTAGCTCTCCCGCAGTAAGCATATTCACCACTTTAGCATCCATTCCACTTTTGAGTCCAGGGATATACATAAAGACCATAGAGGTTAAGAAAACTGGAACTGTAAATACCGCGCTCCACAAAAAGGACCTATAGTACTGTTTTATTTCGTCGTCTCTATGGGATTCTCTTCCTCCTCCTTGGGGGAAAATCATGGCTTTAAAACGCCCAGATCCAGTTGACTCGATGACTTCGATAAAATTTCTAGGTCCTATCAAATCTGGTTTGTAAGAAATGGAAAATTTACCGAGCTCAGGGTCAATGTCGACCTCCTGAACACCTGGGAGTGCTTGAAGCGAATTTTCAATCAATCTTATCGAATTACTAGTCCTTAATCCTTCAACTTTTAGCTGTATTTTGCTGCTATCTTCTCCTGTACTTATCAAAATCCCTTCAAACCCAGTGTCTTCTACAGCTTCTATTAGCTGATTGTAGCTGACAACCTTTGGATCGTACCGGATTTCTGCTTCTTCAGTTGCCAGTGCAACTTGGGCTTTTTGAACACCAGGTAATGCTTGCAAAGCAGATTCAACAGTTGTAGAACAAGAAGTACAAGTCATGCCCTTTATCTTTAACCGACATACATAGGTGGATTTCTCGTTTGTCTCATCTTCAACTAATGTGGCCTCAAATCCGACATCTTTAATGGTCTCTCGAATTGTTTCCACCTAGAGAAAAAAAACAAATCCTTACTAAATGTAAGATAGTGGGAATGTAGAAAGAAAGTATATAATGAAGTGCAGAGCTTTATCACAATATATCTATATGCAAAATGAAAGAGCATTGCAAAAGCTAGAAAAATGTTTCAGAACACGAAACTAACTTATCTATATATTAAACATGAATGCATTGCAATCAAGAATAGAGTCATATACTTGTCAATAATTTCATAATCTAAGCATCAACAACTAATATAGGTAAATCATACAAAGCAGCGGCACATACATACATGCTTTGCAGAACAATATACAGTTGCCGAATAGATAGTACCTTGCATAGACGACATGGGTAAAGTGAAAGATGTCTAACAAGCCAACAATCAAAGATCCAAACACATACAAAACGGCATATCCATCGAGACAATTAATATATACCGCTTTGAGTTTGCTGGAGCAGTTCCTTTATATAATCCCATGTGCTGCAATATTTACATAACAACCATGGAAGGACATGCTAAGTCAATGAGAACCTAAATGGCTTCATTTTTCTCCAAAATGCAACAATTTCAGATTTTAAAATTTTAGCCAGGTCCTCGGTATATTATTAGATTTTGAAGAGTAGATGGATCTTGAATGTAAAAGAGACAAACTTAACTCTAGAACGGCACCATCAAATGGATCAATTTCGAAACTACAACCGTTCAAACATGGCCTAGGGGTTGAAAACAAGTCAAGTGGCTAGAGTCTAAAGGCTAGAATACAATTAAACCAACCATAGTTTTGATTGGGCTGCATTAGCCTTGATCCCTCATAGTTACCCTTTCCATGGGTTTGATTGGAATGGACTCCAGCAACCAAATTAATTTTTCTATCAAATCACAAGTGTATTCACTCCTTTAATTATTCCCTTACGTGTACATATGCAACTATAAGTCGATTATCAAAAAACAAAAACTTATAAGTCTATAAAACCAGCCTGTCCATAAAAAAAATAAAAAATAAAAATAAAAAAGAATATTTCAAAATAAAAGGGACATAAATAGGGAAAACACATGTTAAAAGGCAATATGGTCAAATTCCATTGTTTCAATCTTAGTTCACACTAGTAGCATAACTGCAGGATAAAGTCGTTACTATTTTACAAAGAGATGCTTCCATGAACAAACTAGAAATATATACATGCAAACTAATTACATGTCAACTTAGAATTCAATCAATACCCATTAAAAGTGCATTAAAATTCGACCAATACCTTCCTAAAATGAACAAGAAATGACATTTCTTGCTTTAGATTTGGCTGAAAAATTGAAGTAGCAACTAGAAAATTCAGCTGAAAGTTAAAAGAATCAAACTACTCAAGCTCGGCATGATAAAACCCCGTTCAAGATCAGTTCGTCCAACAAACAAGCCTAACTCGACCACTAGTTTTGAGTTCGTTGATTATTCAAACACGCTTGAACACTATACCACTCAGCATAACTTGCAATATAACCAAGCTACTCAAGCCAGTTCGTGTTAAAGCTCGTTCAAGATCAGTTCGACTAATAAAATCTCGAACATCAAACCCATTTTCCAAACTAAACTCGAACAATCCAATTGGCAGCTCATTTATCAGCCCTAGTTTACCGATTATTCAGCCCTAGTTGAAACCGATCACTCTACCGTTTTATGTAGAGACCTCTTCCCACCTATACAAGTTAATCATTGAGGATAAGCCCATGGCAACTGGGAAATAAAAGTATTTGATAATTTTATACGAATATTTATTTTATTCCTCCCGTCAAGAGGAATAAAGTTTAGGGAAAGGCTCCAGTATACACACCTATTTGAGTGTGTATCTTCTAAAAATGTTACGAATCGATTACCTACTACGAATATGAATAAAAAAGTTAATGATTTTTTTGTATAAAAGTTACGAGACACAAAAATGTTACGAATTTTAGAGAAAATGTTACGAATTATATTGCTGAAAAGTTTTGAGATACTGAAAAGTTTCGAGATTTGCCATAAGGTGACAATATGAACTATACAATAGGTGCATAAGGCACACATCTTTAATAAATGTGCATTGTAACCACTCCCGTAACTTTAATGTGAATCTAACAACAAAAATTTCAGAAACGAAGAAATTGAAACCAATACAATAATTTAACAAGGACATGACCTCAATTTAGTCCAAACACAACCTACATATACAAAAGTGGGAGATTAATTAACCCTAGCTATCAACTTACATCAACGAAGGTGGGGTAAAACAGGACTTGCGCCCTGTTATTTAGCACATCAACCACCGCTTCTTTGATCCCCGGCAGCCGCTTGACGGCTTTCTCGACGGAGCCTGCGCAAGCAGAACACGTCATTCCGGTGACGGAAAACAACACCTTCGACTCAGACCCTTCCATATTCTTCGACGAAACTCCCTTAGGGTACTTGGGCATGGACGGGTAGTGGGGCAACGGCGATCCTACGTGTCCATATCTATTGCTACTGCTCTCGCCGCTCCTGATACACGCTAGCGACAGTAACTTCTCCGCCATCGTTTCGCCGCCGCCGATCTCTCTCTCTCTCTCTCTCTCTCTCTCTAACAAGGAATCCGTGAAAGGTAAAGATGCTTCACCTGCTTTGCGTCAGGTTTATATAGAGGTGAGATTGGAGGCCGTGAAAGAAAGATTGACCCGAATAATGCGCGGGAATATATATATTCAATGTGTCTTGGCCACCACGCCTCAACCGCGTGGTGCTCCAAAGGCTTCGAGTTTTGATGTGTTCGAGCTCGGGAAATTAAGGTTGGCGCACTTGTTATCAAGGTGTTTGATTCGGATTCGTTTACTACGCCAAGTTAAAAGTATTTACAATCAAGTCGAGTTACGGCTAAATTGAGTTTGGCTTGTTTACTAAACAAGCGTAAAATTTGAGTTCGAGTTTTTACTAAAGAGTCAAGCCGAGCCAAGCCTATAACGAACTAAAGCTCGAGCTGCTCATGAATAATAGCTCAGTTCGTTTGTGATCCTATCTAGACTCCTCCTTCACCACATAATTTTGTGGAGTCGAAGGTTAATAGGTTAGTTTCCACTTCGGTATTTTCGGTATTCTTAGACTATAAATTGTCAATTTAGTTTAAGGGAGTTCTTGAATGGATTTTATGAGATAAAATGAGAAATTTGATTTTAGTTGGTGTTTTATGGAGGGGTGATAAAATCACCTTGTTTTCCCAATAGATAAAATCTAGTGTGATAATAGTTGTGGATAATATATATAGTGTGATAAAATCACATTCCTTTTATCCATTCGTAACAGATGATGATAAAATCAAAGATGATAAAATCAAATAATCCATTCAAGAACTCCCCCTATGTATGTGAGGATAATGCTCTCTAATTTGATAATTTTTTGTCCAAATATATTGAAAATACTATAGTAAAAACTCAACCGAAACCGAAGTATGTAAATCCCGTAAAATTATGTGGTGGAGGAGGGTCTAACACACCTCGGATATGACGTGGCCGTGCCCAAAAGCACAAATAATCTCTCTCTGATGAGTTTTAACTTTTAGCTGTTGAAAACAAACCCATTGACTTTTCAAAAATGCTAGAGCCACACACACTCTCACATGTGATGGGTCCCACTCGGTGGGTCCCACTCGATAGGACCCACCACATGTGAGAGTGTGTGTGGTTGAGTGTGTGTGGCTCTATCACTATTCTTGACTTTTAGATGATGTTTGCTTTAATTCGAAAAATAAAGGGCACATAAATAAACAATAGGTTCACGCTAAACCCATTGTTTTGTTTTTTATTTTTTTATTTTGTATTCTCGACCAGTACTGTTGATGGATCACGTATGTACTTGACTTTTAACTATATGCACAGCATGATCCTTACCATCTAAAAAAGAATAATGGGCAAGACTGGGTCCGGTGTTGGTGTTGTGCACTTTGCATAGCATGCGTGTTGTGCACGATCCTCGCTATCCGTTCGGCGATCTAATGATCCATATTGAATTTGAGCCGTTCATTGCAAGTCTCAATCTGGGTTATTGGATCGTCAAACGGACGGCTAAGATCGTGCAATGCACCAACTCCGAACCCGGCAAGAATAAATTGGGTACGTAAGAGGTGACTCATTAACAGTTTAAAATAGACAAATATCTCGGGACAAACAAATAATAATCGAAGGGCACTTATTACAAACAATAAAAATACTTCTTGGTCATTGCTTGCGGTCCAAATTTTATTGCACGTCATTCAATTTTTTTTTTTTTTACGTGAATAACAAGATTCACCATCTTAGTTTGGAGATCCATACCTGATACCTCAAGGAATATCTATATCAATTATGCTAGGAAGAAGACACACAATCAATCAGGCACAACCCCGAACACAATTCCTTACATACACGTGGGACCCGTATAATAAATGTATGTGAGACCTAAGTATATGTGGGAGATTATGTACGGAGTTATGTCCGAGTAGTTGTGTATCTAGCATTTTTGTATATTGTAGTGGGGCAAGATCATGATGCTGAGTTGAAGAGCCAAAGTAGAAATTCTTATTTATGACCTAGAGATGGATAGTTATTGGACACATTGGATGGTCCAAAAAATAGATGTGCAGTGATTACTAAAGTATGGTTAGGTAGTTTGAACGGTGGGGAATTATTTGGGTCCCATATGTTTCTTTTCGTGATCATAACTTTTGATTTTAGTGTGAGATCTATAGTGATGCTGACAACGTATAATGGGATTAAGATACGTGGGTCTTTTGGGAAAACTTTATGGCTATGAGTTTAGCTTAATAAGTTAGAGCATCCTCATCAGGCTCAATAAAAATTGGGCCAAATTTAACCTCAAAACACTTTTTATAAATTAACAAGTCACTTTTTAAAAAAACTCACAAAATCAGACTCTCTATTCAGGAAGTCATGAGAGAGAATTGCTTTAACCCGTGAATAGTGCCTCAAAGAATTTACCGAGTTACTGTAGCAAAGTTATAACTTTTGCAGATTTACAAAAAATTTGATGAGTCTGATTTTGGGGGGTTTTTTCTCCTTTCACTCAACAACTTAGCGATCAGGGGGATTTGCCTCCTTTGATGAGGATGCTCTTAGTTGGCTTGTTTTTTCATCTTTATTAAAATAAAAATCGCATTTGTTAGTTTTGAGTAAACTTTTTCGTGGATTATCAGTTCGGTTCAACTATAGGTTTCGGAAAAATAAAGAATTATGATCGAAACTCAAAAAGTTTTAATACAGACAATGTCAAGCTACTTTTTGGCTTATTTTGGTCTTGATTCAAAAAGAAATTGAGTTTGGATCATATTTTTTTTTTAAAAGTATTCCTCGTATCGAGACGAATTAATAATTCACAAAAATTTGACGAAACTGACACATACAAATTTTTATGAATAAAGACAAAAAAATAAGTTTATTAACTTATTAAACCAAACTTGGATAAGTTTCGTTTCGTTTGTCTGGGGCTTTGCCTTCAGTTTAGGTTGTGTTCTACAACAACTGTCTTTTCAGTTTTTAGGTTGAAAATAATGTCAAAACTATTTTTGATTGTACCAAAATTTCAGTGAATAAAAGGCTTTTACATTGTACATAAAAATACAAACATTTTATGCACTAGAGTTTTGATATAATAAAAAAAAATTACATTAGCATTTGCCTTGTTTTAATTCAAAAAAAAAATCGCACTTGTTAGTTTTGTCTTTTCATACTTTTTCTTGGATATTTCACAAAAATTTGGGTTATTTGCATAATTTTTTTACTTTTTTGGTTTCTCACATCGAGGCAAATTAATAGTAGAAACATATATGCATATAGGTAGATTTTTCAGTTAGGGATCCCTGACTGGAGGATTTTTTGTGTTTTGAATGTTTTAAAATTTGTTTTTGCAAAATCTGAACAGTCCGTACAGTTTTGTGAAAAACTGCTCGGATCAAGCCCTTCCCATTTTTATTTTTTTTGTTGATTTCTCGCGAAGACCCTTAAAAACACCTTTTAAACACATTGGACGGTTCGGATCGTCAAAAAAATATCTGGAACGTGGAGGTCCGGAAGTCCAGAGTCCGGACTAGAACGAATGTCGTAGAACGAGGCCTCTAAGCTTTGCCTCCAAAAAAGTACTCTTTGAATCAAGTTCACTTCAAAAAAACTCTCTTTCTCTCTAAAAACTCCCTTTCTCTCGATACTTCCCCAGATCTGGTTTCTCCGCTAGGGGGGAGGAGGCTCCTCCTCCGCCTCTCTCCCCCCTCCCCTTCTCGTTTTTTGTTTCCCCTTCTCCCCTTCCTCCATCTTTCCCCCTCCGGTCACCATGTCCCCGCCCTGTGGTGATTCAAGTGAAGTTGAGCTCCAGCGGGTGATCTGCTCCGGCCGTTGGTTCGTGGGTTGATTTGGTCCGTCTCCTCCTTATTCTACTTTTAGGTTTCCAGTTGATGTGGTCCGTGGTGGAGCTAATAAGGAGGTAGGTGATTTAGGGTGTTTTTTTTTATTGTTCCCGGTTGGTTTCCCCAATCTGGATGTTGTGTCCCGGTCTGGTTTTCCCAGATCCGGTGGGTGGGATGGTGGGAAATAAAGTGTATTTTCGTTTTCATCGTTGTTGTTGTTGGCCGGAGTTGTTTCTCCGTTGCCGGAGTTGTAGATTGTTTGTAGTGCGCTTGTCGGCCACGGCCGTGTTTGGTGGGGATCGTAATGTCCAGAAATGACAACATCCCCGGATCGGCTCGTGGTTTTCCTTGCTTGGTTGGCATAGCGTTGTTTCGTTGTCGGATTAGGTTTGTGAATTATTGGCACATCGTTGTCCAGGTTGTTCTTGGTTATTGTCTGATGTGTAATCTGTTCTTGTAACTCGATCTTGTGATAATGGAAAATCTACAATTTCGTTGTCAAAAAAAAAAACTTTGCCTCCAAGTTAGGGGGTGTTTGGGAACCTCATTTTCAGCTTTTCGTTTTTAAGTTTTTGGCTTTTCAACTTTTTGGATTATGGTCAGAATGTATTTTGAATTTGGTAGGAGTGTTTGGGAGGAATGTGCAGAATGCATTTTATAACATGAGTAGTGTTTGGGAGATATGTACATAATCCATTTTGTGGGGCTTTTTGTTAATGAAAATGAGAAAAGTGGAAAATGAAAAATCAAAAAGCTCCTCCCCACCTCTTTTTCACTTCTCCTCTCTAAAGTAAAAAATGGAAAACTCATTTTCTTAGAAATCATTTTGGCCCAAGGCTCCCAAACATCCAAAACCCAAAAATGTGAAAATGAGAAGTTGAAAAGGAGCTCCCAAACACCCCCTTACGCTGGACCTCTTTAGTGGTGGGCCCGACAGTTCAATGCCCGTTCGCGGGCATTTGTTAAACTGGGCTGGGTTTGACTCTTGGCGCAGAAGAATCCAAAGGACAGCTTCTTTCCAACGAATCTGAGAGTTGAGTTTAAACCCATCAATCTAAAGATTCTGAATCAATCATTTGCCAAATTTTGTACCAACTTTGGCAAATTTTTTACGGGGAGGTACGGCACATCCGGGCTGTCTAATAATGCAACCAACTGTCCGGATTGAAAGTGTCGTTCGGATTTAAGAAAAGAAAAAAAGAAAAAATGTGTTTTAATCCGAGCCGTCCGATGTTTTTTTGGACGGCTCGAATGTGTCGAAGGAGCATCACGTCACTCATACCCTATTTGCACTCAAAATTTTCTATTTGTGAGAAAATTTTGTACTCCTCAAAGGACAAAGTTTTACTTGTAATTTTGTAAGATTAATGAATAGTAAATCAAAGTAGTATATTTACTATGGAAAATTCTAAAGTCAGTTGGGGGTGACATTAAGGTTTAAAAAATAAACAGTATATTGAAATGTGTGAAAACTATATAAAAATGTGTGAAAGTGTATTGAAATATGCAAAAAGTGTGTATGAATGTTTGTTTTTTTTTGTCTTTATGTGTTCTTATTGTCAGTCCATTAAAAAAACCCATTTACTATTATCAAATGTTGAATATGTTGTATGTAAGCACAAAAGATTTTTTGTTAAATATTATTAGCTGAGATCGTAACTTAAAGATTCATTTGTGTAAGGCAAAAAAAACTGACACGAGATATCAATTCGTTCTCATCTTCTATGTTGTAGATAAGAACGAAAGCTATCTTTGCTCTCCCTCCGTTTCTAAGATTTCACTTTCAACATACGTGTCGCTAATAAAATTATCTATATCTCATAATTTATGATGTTTTAAATAATTCAAAAACAAAATTGTCTAATAGAACTAATCGATATCTATCAAACAAAATCCATATTGCGTATATAAAATATTATAAATTGAAAAACATAAACATTTTTTAGAGAGTACCGTAATAGTGAAGGTGAACTGTTATATCAGGACGGTCGTGGTAGTACAACAGACATGAAGTAAAATTTTGGTAAACTAAAAAGGAAACGGAAACCATGTAGTGCATCTCTTATAGTGCACATCCGGACTGTCCAAAAGTGTTTTGAACGATCCAGATTTCAAAAAAACTTTTCCAAGGAAGAGTTAACTTGAAAAGTTTTTTTCATATTCGGACCGTTGATTGTGGAGATGAACAGTCTGGATATGCATTACACGGTGCATTACATAGCCAAGGATGGAGCCAGGGGGCTAGTAAGGTCTATCGCCCATGTTACAATTTGAAAAAACTCTTCTATTATATTGCAGAAATATATACATCATCAAATTTCATAGGCCCGCCCCTCCTTCACATATATAGCTTGTTCCTCCACGCAAAAATCCTGACTCCGTCCCTGTTAACATTGTAGTGCACTATAGACCCCGGATCCAAATAAAACATTAATAGGTTGTTGATAGTGGTTAGAGTATGGAGTCTTTTGCTGAAAAAAACTTTTGGTGATTGAATTACTGGTGAGAAACGAAAAATGCTTTTAGAAGGATGAGATTTCTTTTGTAGATGAGGACAGAAGGAAATGGTTTCAAATAGAAGTCTTCCCTTTTTAACTTGACATGCATAATGACAAATGATGCTCCTCTACGCCTAGTTTGTCAACTGATAAAATTTTAATTAAATTAAAATTAAATTTGATAAAATCAAGTGTTGATTTTATCTAGGGGCGGCTCTATAGCCACCATTCAATGGTCAAATGACCACCCAATAAAAAAAATCTTGCTTAGAAAACATGTATAAATTATGAGTTCAAGTTTCTTTGAACACCCAGCTCAAATATCAATGAACACCCTATTCTGATAGTCTTGAACACCTAATCCAAAACGAATTGAACACCCAACCCAAAACCAATTGAACACTCAATCACAAAACAATTACAGGCCATCGATCTAAGTAATTTATATTTGAACACCTAAACATTACCTCAAATAAAACTCACAATCATAATAAAAAAAATGGAAAAAGAAGAATCTAGGGAAGAATCTATAGGTGTAAGTATGATATATGCTCTGCGTTCTCTCTCCGTCTCTATTGTTGATGGTCTAAATATATTATTAATTTCGCATTCATGACAATAACTTCTTTTTTTGTCTTGTTAACATATAGATTACAGGCAAAGCTTTTAAAAAACTTCATCTACATTGCAAAGCCCTGTTAACTTGAATAATATCCCTTTGAATTTAAGACTACAATTGAAAATCTCATCATGTCATCCTAAAGAAAAATGTACATTGGAGTATTTTAAAAAGGTCGGCCCTAGCACACTCTACAATTTCTTTCAAAAAAGTTTTAGTAGATGAATAAGCCGATTAAATATTGATACAAAATATGAGAATTCGTCTAGGACAACTGTAAAAATTTACTCCCTCCATTATGAAAACATCGTTTATTATGCAATACAACAACTTTCAAAAAAACTTAAATTTTTGTTACTAATATATTAAGTTCTCATTTCATTTCACCTCGTAGTTAATTTTTCAGAATAGAGTTTATATTTTTCGACCGCACTATTTATACTAATATATGAGATTTTGTAAATATGTTACAATATTGGTTAATAGATCAGCGAGTGGACTTAAGGTAATTTATGAACACTCTTTCATTAATTCCTGGAGCCGCCACTGATTTTATCAAATCTTAATTTTATCAATTGACAAACTAAGCCGAGAGGCTGAGTTTTCCAATTGATTTTATGAGATAAAATATAGTTTTGATAAAAATCTAGTTTTGTTTGGAGGTGTGATAAAATCACAGTATTTTCCTAATTGATAAAATCTAGGTTTAATAAAGGTGTTTTCCAAATGATTTTATGAGAGAAAATCTTTTGCTAACATCAGTTGAGGATCCTAGATTTTATCAAAACTTGATTTTATCAACTCATAAAATTATGATTTTGGTGATGAGAGACGGTCCGTTCCAAGATTTTTTACACTTAATTTTAGCTATGCCTACAATATTTCCAGATTTCCTTTTTTTTTTTTTATTTCTTGATACATTTTCCTTCCGTTTGAAAATAAATTATCATCTTTTAGATCTTTCCTTGAGAACTTCACAAGATTGGGGAACTACAATTGATTTGCTTTAAGTCAATAAATATTTGTAGATCGCATTAACATAAAAATATCAATAAATACAGATTCAGTACTAATAGGTGAACTAATTTCTGCCACTTGCACAAACACAGCTCTTCTCCCTGTCCAAAACTACCTGTTTTTGGCTTTTGGCTTGGAAAGCTCAAAATGGAAAATACGTTTTGCAAGAAGCTTGTATTGGGGGAGAGGCGGCCAAACAGAGAAAATGAGAAAATGAAATAAGAGCAAGTGCAGCAGGCTCTTTATAAGGGAATCTTCTCTATTTTGACTACCAAAATGAGAAAATTCTTGCTGCAGCAGCTTCTCCATCCTTCTCGGGATCCGAACATTTTGTACAGTACCACTCTATTAATAGAGAAGCACTGTTCCTCTCCAAATATTATTCTACCATTTTTTATTGTCTCTCTCCTCCCTCTCTCTCCTCCTCTTCTCTCGGTTTCACTGTTTCTAGCCACATGGGAGGAATAAAAAAGCAATATTCTAGAGTAGAAAAGAAAAAATACATTAGCTGATGGAGTGAGCATCTAGGTAAAATAAAATATTAATTTTTTTTCTCTCTACTTTACCTTATTTTACACTACCACTGCTGCACTTGCTCTAAGTAGGGGGCCAAACACCCTCTATATCTAGTCTAGTATAGATAAACATCGTTGTATCCGATCGTCACTTTGGTTAAAACTCTGGGAAAACTTACGAGCCATGACTGTGCCTCCTTCTCGTCGGCCGATTAGCCTTCGTCGCCGTTATTTTTTGGACGGAGTCGCCGCCTTAACCTCTTTTCGTGGGTCCTGTTCTCCGCGATATGGGGTCTCCGTAAAACTCTGGGAATGGGATGGCGGGATGCTGCAAATCTGTGGTATGGGGGGTTTGGTTACGTAAAATCCGGGATTGAGGAGGAGTGGGATGGGTAATGGGATGGAAACAGGATGAAATCAGTTTGAATTTGGGAAGGATAAGGAATGGTTTTCGAACGACTGTAAAAAAAGAAAACCGTTTTACGGGATAATATATAGGGGAATGGGTTTGAAGTTGGTAAAGTTAATTCACGGGTTAATAGGAAACTGGGTTAGGACGGTTTAGGATGACCAGGGGTTAGGATGGGTTAGGATGGTTTAAGACATTACAACTTTAGAAAGTCTGAAATTTCCGTTATTATAATATAGGAAAATCAAGAGCCAAAAATATGGTGAAGGTGAAGGGCTTTTTGGGGGTTTTTAAGAATTACAAGATGGGATCATAAAGATTTAAAAGACATAGGGTGGCATCCTACGTAAAATATTATTATGGGATGTCTAATTAACTACCCCTTAAAAGATTACCTGAAAAATCTAACCACACTCTTTGTTTTATCAGTTCATTTGTTTACACATTACAGTAGAGAATATGAAAAAACTAAAACCCTAACCACCAGTTTGAATATAGTCGGTTATGCGTTCATATAAGTTCACTATGTCAAACATCTGAAATACTAACAAAAAAAACAAACAAACAACAACATTGTATTCAACTCCAATTTTTTCGTCTATCGGATTTAGCCGGTCAACGTCGAGATTCTTATGTTCAAAGTACAGGACCTCATTTGATCAACATATATTAAATGGGGGCCTTACAATGTCATACATGTACACGAGTAGCCGAGTAGTAGGGATGGGCATGGGGACGGATCGGGGCCGGAGAGTACTATCTCCACCCCCAATCCCCAATCCCCAAACTCCTTCTCCATATCCATCTCCTACCCAATCTCCAACGATGTCTTTATTTTCATCCTCCATTCCCATTCCAAATGGGGAACGGGGATCCCCATGGGAATTCGGGGATCCTATCATTTTATTTTTTAAAAAATATTACTAAAAATCTAGAATCTCAGTTACAAATTAAATGCTAAAATCAAGTTACAAGTAGAGGTGTCGAATGTGCCAGCACAATATCCATGTGTAAGTGTATGTGTTTGCCAGCTTCAATTCAAGTTGTATCCAATATCAACCAGATTTGAAATTTGAAAACTAAAGAACCACAAGCAAGATAACATATTATGGTATCCATCAGTCGTAGAAAAAATTAAGTGGATCGCGTATCAGTAGGCATTTAATCGGATGAAAAGTATCATTAAAAAAACACAAATTGGGTCCCGATCGACAAGCTTTCTAAACTCGATCGACAAGAAAGTTTACACAATTGATTTCATTAATAGGAATAACAAAATCAACGGCTCGATTGGAAAAATATTGTTTTTATTTTGCATTTTTTTGTGTTTATTTTAATAAATGCATATGATTTATGGTTGAGTTGATGTCAACATAATTGGGATGTATTCAAATTATAGTGATATATTTCTTATTTAATCACATTTATTGTATTACAAAGTTCAATTGTAATAAAATGTTTGGAGAAAATTTAATGTGACCCCATGTGTTTCGAGAAAATTTAGTGGGACCCAAAAGTTTCATAAGTCATGAATAGACCCCTATATTCGGGGATTCGGGGACGGGGCGGAGCGGGGCGGGGATGGATCGGGGAACGGATTCGGGGCGGGGACATGCCTATCTCCACCCCCTACCCGATCCCCAAGCATTTTCAAAAAAAAAAATCCCCATATCCTATCCAATCTCCATATTATCAATCCGTTCGGATCGGGGATCGGATCGGATTCAAACGGGTCGGAGGAAATGGCCAACCCTTTACACGAGTTTGGAAACATATCTGTACAAGAGTATACCAAAACAATACTCCCTCCGCCCCTTTAAAAGTGATACGTTTGAGAAACATGTATTTTTGTGGACGTTAAAAAATGTACTTCCATAGAACGTTTTTATTTTTTATTTTTTGCACTAAATTAAAGTACTCAATGAGCTTAATTTGGTATAAAAAAATTTAAAAAATTATATAAAGAAATATGTTTTTTAGGGGTTTGAAATTGCACGTATTCCGATAGGAATCACTTAAAAAGGGACGGAGGGAGTATGTCATTTCATTCTCACAACAAAAAGTTACTACAAACCAAAATTTGTGGGGATAATAGGGACTAAAGATAATTGTGCAAGTACTTCCGAGGGCATGTGAGTGAGATAATCTTTGTTCTCTGCTCAAACGAAAGGAAGACTGAAGAAAGCTCATCCTGAAGAAGTTACCCGAAGGGGTGGGAAGTCTTCCAATTGCAACACTGGCCAGTACAACTCCCCGGGACATCTTGTCCCGAGGAGTAGTACTACAGCATAACAGTGGCCCTTAGGGGTGGCTCGTGCGCGAGATGCGGGGAACCGGAGGATAGATAGAGAGAAGCTCAAACAAATCCACGAAAACACGCGTGGTGAAAATGAGGGAGCGTTTTACAGTAATACTATTGGTTGAGAATGCAAGAGGAGGCCGCGGGCTGGGGGCTGGGCGGGATTTTGGGCCGTAGTTGCACTACATATAATTACTGAACTTATGTATACTTAGATATCCTGAGCTCAAAACTTGGCAGTCTCTTTGTTTTTTTTTTGGTGCTTCGGAAACTTATTGACAATCTCTTTGTACTAGACCGCAAGAGCTTCTCTTGTGCATTCCCTAATCCTGGGGTGAATAACAATAATAATCAAGACTAACATCTCCAATAGTCAGGTCCATAGATACAACGATAATCCCTTTACCTGCATTATTCGTTCATTGAACATATCAGACTTGATAATTTTAACAAGAAGTGTCAGGAACAAAGGACCATTAACTAGGCCTGGGGCATTGTGTTGTGTCGTGTCGGGTTTGTGTTAGATAACCCTTTAACACCAACCTGACCTGTTAAGTTAAAAGTGTTCTTATGTTGTGTCATATACGTGTTTTGTGTAAAAAATAGTCAACCCTATCCCGCTAACTTCGCGTTGAGTTAGAGTTGTGTTATCGTGTCGTGTCATAAATTCTAACCCGAACCTTCAACCAAGTATTGGCTATTAACAGCCGAACCGTGATGTGATTATTTTTCATAGGGGCCGGTGCAATCCGTGATCTCCATTTGTTCTCTCTCTCTCTCTGTGTCAAGTTGGGCCTACAGGCCTGTGGCCCGTAAGTGTAAAATAGGTTGTTTGTGTTTTAGAATGGCCTCTAGGCCCTCAACGCCAAAAAAAAGTTAGACTTCTAGGGTTCGTTTGTTTCAATGTAAAACGATTTACGATAAAAAATATTTTACGTGTAAAATAATTTTGGCAAAAAAAAAAAAAAAATTCCTGTTTTCATTTTCCTTTGTTTGTTAGAGATTCAAAACTTATTTTTTTCATGAAAAAAAGTTCCTTAAACAACAGTAATAATCATAGCTTAGTTCTTCCAATTTGTGTTAAAGATTTTCGAGACACCTATGGTGTCTGCGTCTGGGAATGGACGAAATGCATCAGGCCGACTTTGCAAAACAACTTACGGGAGTTGGGAGGCAAAGTTATTTTCCTCTCGCTGGTGGAAGTTATTTTACGTTTATAACATTTTTTACTATATTTTGTGCAACCAAACACCCAAATACTAAAAAATAGTTTACAGAAAAACATTTTACGACCCAAATAAACATAGCCTTAGTAGGTACAAAAAAATATTTGGGAGCCGTTTTTAAACATTTTTTGGGGGCTTAGAACGCGGACCTCTTGGGGCCTTAGCCTAGGACCGGCACTGGTCATGCTTGATAACCACAATGTATAACTATGGCAAGCAGCGGCAAATCCAGTTTTTGCTTGATCGGCAAAGGGATAATGGAGAACATTTCCAGTTGCAGGTGGAATTTGATTGACCTCATTGTTCTCCTAATAGATTCAACTTAAAGAACAGTACCCAATTGAACAAGCTCATAGGAGCAGTTTCCAGTGAACCAAAACAATCAGTACCCCCGGTCCAAGAACGATAAGCGAAAACAGAAACATTCTCAGTATGCCCAAGCACGTTTAACTGCGGAGTTCTGATAGGATTTGGTGCATTGGTGCAGATACGATGACACCCAACGAAAAGAGAAAAAGTGATGAAGTTTCTAACTAATTAAAGAGAGAAATGTGGCTCAAATGGCCTTCTGTGTAGACTAAAAAGACAAGATCGAGAACATCACGATTTTTTTCACTATCAAATCATACTGCGAAAATTAATATGCATATAGTGTTGGAATTTGGGCTGGGTCCAGGACCAAATCGGGTCGCCCATGTGGGCATGACCCGGTGATCCATTTATTATAGAGTCCTATCCTATTTTGGAGATAAGATAGAAGAAGTTGAAGTGATCCTATTCTCTGAGGATTATAAGACTTCTAATGCATCTAGGATGCTCACTCTATATATTTTCTGCAGCATATTCATAATTAAAAGGCACACAATATTATCAGTCATTGAGTTCTACGAAACTCTCTCCCCAGTTTCTCTCTCTGCCATTAAGAGCGATTCGAAGCTTTTGCACCGTGGAATAGAGGGTGATACTCGAACCTCGTAGTATCACTTCATCGCAGGAGACTGTTGCTGTTCTAGTACGTGCCAGAGTATGTAATCCATCCACCAAAAGATCCGGTTCGGTAAAAGTTTGCTAAAGGTAACCCGAACCACCCGTTTCCGCATTCGTCATTAAAGTTTAACACATAGAATTAACCAACCTGGATCCATGCCGATTAGCAAGATGGTTTATCCAACCTAATAACACGTGGAACACATATTCTAAATGGTTTTTCTTACATTCTGAAGTTACAATAAGTTGCAAATTCTCTTACATGTTTCACTTGGTTTTGACCAGAAAACACATCCAAGTACCAAAACGATATACAGTAGTAATAAGAAAAACACAAAACCAAGTTACAGAAGCATAAGGACCAAATGAACAGAGTTGCGAAAACACGACACTCAATCATTCATGATACACAGAATTACAGAAACTCGACGTGTAGGAAAGCCCACCGCAGTTTCGATGCTCGTTTCCCTGGGATTATATGGCTCGCGATTTCACAATGTCGATGCTCATTTCACTGGGATCTGTTGCTTGCAGTTCAACTTGAATCCCATCAAGCTCTCTCTTGAATCTATCCTTGGAACTGGCATACACCATCTTACTCCTCACCCTTGATGTATCTGGACACCTGTTCCCAAAAAACCAACATATTAAGAAGCATTTCGAAAAGAGACATGATCTCGTGACTCGAACCTTTTTTTCCACAACCACTGACTTAAGCCAAATATGGCCAAAATGGCTTTAGCATTTAAGTCAATAAGCTAAAGACGGGACGTTCCACTGACTTATGAAAAATTATGACAATATTGCCCTTATTTCTCATTTTGGCCTAATAAGGGTCCAAGGGCAAATGTGTCATTTCACGTTCCCACATAATTTGAGTTTGGAAAAATTGCTTGTAACAACCCGACTTAATGCGTCTTTGCGAACCTTAAGTTAGGTCTTGCGTCTTTGTGTAATGCTGTAGCTGATAGCGCAAAGCATTACACCGGGTGTACTTAACTCTGAATTTATGGTGATGATAAATTGGTTTAAGAAAAATTCCCTCCCCATTCACTAAGTTATAGTAATATGGAATGGCAAGTTGTGGGCACAAGAGCAAAAAATTAACTTAGACTCTAGTAGGCATACCAGTGGGTGCCAAATTCCATAGAATCATATGGATATTTTTTAGTACATTTACAATTACCATGCAATGAAGAATATTTTGCTCTTCTGGACATTCTCATCTGTGGTGAAGTCAAAATCATAGACAGCGTAGCGGCACTCGTCGCTCGGGAGGGTGGCAGTAAAATCATCATAGCTTTCCTCAGGGTTCCCAAGCTTGTCAATCGTCACCTGTTGGTTCTCAATCTTGAACACGATAAACCGGTAGTTCCTCTTCGCTTTTAGCTCCAAAAATTTCAGCTTACACTCGTCGTCCACCGCCATTCCAGATGCAGCATTCGCCTTGGCAAAAAATAGAATGTCAGAAACAAGAAATAAGCAATAAAGGCTTTGAAATTTTATTCGCGAACAAACAAATGAGATTGTTCGAAGATATCATGGCAATAACGGTGACAGATTATGACTAAAGTCTAAAATCCGTTCTACATTGCCAATAAGTTGAAAATTGGAGCCATCTTCGAATCATTTTGCTGGTAAATTGCTGGGAAAAATAGCCCTTTTCCTTGTTCCTATCAATTCCCAGCATAGAATTAACCTAAGTTCCGACTAAAGATACAAAAATTGTAATATGATGGTATTGGATCGGATCTTCTCCAATCCCACAAAGACAGTGTATGGTGGGTCCACTTCGATGATCTAAACTATTTACTTTTTAAAATCATTGAGACCGTCAAGCGGGCCAAGAATTATGTCCATCGAATACCAATTGATAAATGTTCGAAACACATTTATGCTGTAAAAGATGAGAAAAATGAAATTTGAACAACAAATTGGAACCCTTTTTTTGATGCATAAATGTATTTTGAAAGCATGTCATCGATATCCAAGTAAAATGTTCCAATTATTAAAGTGGGTCATTAAAGGGCCCACAAAAATCTTGAACACGTCTGCCCAGTCCCAGTCCCACGTAGATGGTCCCTTCCTTTCTTGAAAAGCATATAAAAAGAGACTAGCTGAAATAACAAAAAAAAAAAAAAAAAAAAAAACAAACAATAAATTTTGACAGAGCAAGTTCATAATGACCTCTACCAAAGAGAATTCATGGAATCTCAACAACCTGAATAAAGTACTATATGTAAGCTTTGATGTAATTTTCACATGACAATGATACTTCCTGTAATCAGAAGCATCATCATACCACCTTCCTTTTTCATATCCAACTTTCTGCACCAATTTAGAGGCCCCAAATCCTCTCTACCGAAAATTTCGGGTACTCGTGTTCCGGTGTGTTTTTGGCTGTTGAATCATGCAGCAATTTAAAGAGAGAAAAGAAATTCCGGTTTGATCCAACAGCCTAAAATGCATTGAGAACAGAGGTACAAAGGAATATCGGTAGAGAGGATTTGAACTGAGAGAGAGAGGATACCATGTTATCCACCAAGGAGGGAGGAGAGAGATTGGGGAAATGTGGGAGACAAAAGGGAAATGGGGGCTAAGGGGGGCCAAGAGAATGGAAGAGAGACATGGGAGTGAAAAACAGAGAAAACAGATCCTTGATTTTTGGAGATATAAAGAGAGAAGAGGATGGATTTGAGGAAGAGGAGAGGAGAGAATTTGTTGGATAAAATGATAGGTTAACATATTTGCACCTCCACAATTCACTACCTTGCCTCCACGTTGTGAACCTGCAATGGCAAGTCCAAAATCCAAACTTAATGTTTCCATTTTTGGACAGTTATTTTGCAATCCACATTTTGGAGGCCAGAGTTGGCCCTGAGTTAAAATCCAAGGTGCAATCGCTTTAGGTATTGACAAAAAAATTATGAATCTTAGGGGGACTCATATTTTGGTACTCTATTTAATGGTCTAGTATAAAGGGCTCCATCTTTTGATTTTCACTTTAGGCTCTCGAAACATCAGGACCGACCTATTGGTGGTAGTGGATCACCTAAAATAAGAATTTACGCAAACTAACATAGCTTTGGTTGTTAACACAATTCCTTCTATTTTGAAAGTCTCCAATAGTTGAAATGCTAAGCAGAAGTCTCAAGTATTACCTTTATTATTATTCTATTTATTTATTTATTTATTTTTTTGTGATAGAGATAGAAACTAAAATTCTAGAGGGCGAAGATCAACACCTTGCATAATCTCAAATGAGTAGAAAACCATAATACAACATAGAAAAAATGAGGACAACTTTGGAAATTTCATAAATGGTCAGGGGTGTTTCGGTCTTCTCGTCCAAAAACTGAGAAGGCAATTTTGTATCCAAAAGCTCCTTGAGGGAGATGATTCTAAGATTGTGGCTAGTTGTGTGATTAGAAAATGGATTTCACAAAAATGAAAGGTAGGAGTTGGCTGCCAACTGGAAGATGAATGATCCATAAATGAAGCTCCTATATTGGCTGTTGGTTGATATGGTTGAATGAAATTTATTTATTTATTTAATTTTTTTGAACAAGTCAACATGTCATTTAATAAGATACGCCATCCGACAACGATTACATCAATAGACAAGAATGAAACCAAAACCACTAACAATTGAAGTGAGTACGACATGTTAAGGCTTTCAAGGGCCACCGGCTCGCAGACACACCTGACCTGACACCTTCGGGATGAAATGATGAATCTTATCAACGGATAGCGGTAGAGAATCCCAATGGATACCCAGCTCAAACCATTACACAATACACCACATATGTAATCAAAAAATGAACCAATAGGAAATACAACAGGGGGAAAAAAACCATCTAAAAGAAACCCAAAAAAACACTGAGTTGTCGCACTGATACTGCCCATTGAGTCGCATCACTGAGTCACAGAGTGTATCTGAGTTCACAATCTAGTCGTTTCCCTGGAAAACCCAAGCTCCATGGCCTCCTGCAGAATCTGGAACTTTATTACATCGGAGGGTGCCAAAATCACCCAAGTTCACCCTTTAGTCAGATCGGCCAAAAAACCGCCCAGATGGAGATGGTGTCTGGCTGAACCAGATGGCAGGGATAGAGGGGAAGATGGAGGTGGTAGAAACGGTGGGTGTAGGTGTATGGCGGTGGATGTGGGTAGAGATTGATGGAGTTAGAGGTGGAAAGCAGTGGGAAAAGCATTGATCTGGCATAGGAGGGTGAAAAAGGGTGGTGGATAGGTGAATCAGGTAGGGGTGGGGCGCAAAAGCGGCAACCCCACCCCCAAACAACAATCCAAATGAAAAACGAGGTGGAGAAGAGGTGGAGAGGTGTATAAAGGTGGAGAAGAGGAAGGAAATCAAAGGAAAAAATGGAGAATTTACCTGCTTGAAACAAAGGAGGGGAGTAAAAACCCAGGAAGAAGAGCTAGCCTCTAGAGAGAGAGAGCGACGCCTCGAGTGCCCTAGTGAATGAAATTTATTGTGAAACATATTTCCAAATTTATATTATTGCTTCATTGTTCCAAGAATGTTCTCTTGATCTCTAAGTTATCCATGTTCAATCTACATAGAAATTTATAAATATATTTTATGCGATGAGTTGTATATTAAAATCGTGTGAAATTAAATAGTAGAACTTGGGACGAGCGAAAAAACAAGGGATATCGACCCCTTGCATACAGACCACGCACAGACGACACCGGGGACCCCCGTGTGGATCCCAAACGATCAATCCAAACCGTTCAGCCATCTCAAAATCAAATTTCGAGTGGGCCAACGCGGGAATAACATTTGAATGAAATCGGGTTATTTTGAATCGAACTCATCTGGCTGTCTGATTGCATCGATTCCCGCGTTGGCCCACTCAGAATTTTATTTTGAGATGGATGAATGGGTCGGATTGACTGTTTGGGACCCACACGGGAGTCCCCGATGCCGTCTGTGCGTGGTCAGTACATTCTGGTTTGTACATATAGAACGATTCTGGGACGACTCCCATATTCAAGGGGCAACAGTGGCACAACAGAACCCTGTCTACAAAGTCCATCAATCATGTAGAGTGAAATTTAAAAAGAGAGTTTGGATAAAATGGACAACTCGTGGAAAGAAAGAGAAAACAGAGGTTGCTCTACCTTTTGATGAGGGTGGTCACTTGAACACCCTAAAAAAAAAAATTTGTTTAGAAATACATGTAAAAATTTTAGTTTTAGTTTAGTGCAACGATTGTTGAACACCCTACTCACAGATATTTGAACACTCTACTCTAAAATGTTTGAACACCTAGCTCAACAAATCAGCCCACAAATCAATTTTATGTAAACAACTAACAAAAGTCTAAAGTCTTCCCATAGATGGTTAATGTACACTCTAATACCTTTTATATTTTGGCCTCGTTTGGGTGAATTGAAAAAACTGGTTTTTTGGTTTTTTTGGTTTTGTCCTTATTCAATTTTTTTTTGCATTTGTTAGTTTTCGGTCGATTTGTTGTGGTTTCTTGGCTCCTCTCTACGAGAGAAATCTAAAAAGTATAAAATTATTAGTCAAACTTAAAGTTTTGTGAATAAAGACAAAAAATAAACCAAAATGGTTTTTTTAGCCAAAGAAGGCCTTTATATTACATGTGCTAAATTTTTATCGGATTTTGTTTGAACGTTTGTACAATGAACACTTACCAATTTTGGTAATTCGCAATAGAATCTTTAATACGCCCCCTCAAAAATAAAGTGCACACTCTTTACGAAAAAAGTTAGAATAATCAAGAAAAAAAAAAAATCTATTGTATTGATGTCGTCCTATGACTTCTAGATCTCTGAGCAACAATCACATCTCTATACAAAAAAAATAAAAATTCGTGCAAACCTATTCAACGCACAAATTTCTAAAATAAATATATATCAGTGTATTTTTCCCTCGATTTAATTTTACTTGACCCAATAACAAAGAATTCGCCAAGAAAAACTGTGACATTTTGTGTACTTTCACATCATCTGGCATTCACACTAATATATGAAAAAATTGTATGTATATACTAATTGTTAAAGTAAACGTTGAACACACTGTTCGAAATTTTTGGAGCCGCCACTGAAAAAAAAAAGCCACAAATAAAAAGAATAAATATTGAGTGTTTTACAGTACCGCCTCGTAATGTCTCCGAACCCTTTAACATTACTCGCATTCATAGTATATATATGGTCTTACTGGCACTGGAGCACCACGTGGCGGGACACCAAATAATTTTTCCCCAACATATAGTATAGCAAAGCAATGGGCCCAGTGGGAGTGGATGACGGGTTTGCTTTGTGCTAAAGGATATGTTCTTCAGCAACTTTGATGCTCACCCTTCAGCGCACCTCGCACCTGAGTCGGTTCACTTCACCCAATAAACAACTCTGCATAAAAAAGCTGACTTTTTTGACTGCATTTAACCAATAAAAAACAGACACGTACCCAACCTCACTAACACAACCTTCCCCTACAAAACACCCAACCAAAACCCAATTTCAAATTTTTAACTTCCCACTAAAAGCAAACGTCCGTCCACCCTCCCCCGTCAACTCTACCCAAGAAACCCACCTGGCTAACGGAATCCGTCACCCCCCTTCTATATACCCCGCCTCACACTCCACCATAATTCCTCACCCAACACTCCCTCTCTCTCTCTCTCCTCCCCTCCTCTGCACACACACTCACTCTCTCTCTAAAAAAAGCTTACTCTCTCTCTAAAAATGCGTGAGATCCTGCACATCCAGGGCGGCCAATGCGGCAACCAGATCGGAGCGAAGTTCTGGGAGGTCGTCTGCGCCGAGCACGGCATCGACTCCACCGGACGGTACCAAGGCGACTCAGATCTGCAACTGGAGCGAGTCAATGTGTACTACAACGAAGCTAGCTGTGGCCGGTTTGTTCCTAGAGCGGTTCTTATGGACCTCGAGCCGGGGACCATGGACAGCGTCCGGTCTGGTCCGTACGGGCAGATCTTCAGGCCTGATAACTTCGTGTTTGGACAGTCTGGGGCTGGGAATAACTGGGCGAAAGGGCATTATACTGAGGGCGCTGAGCTTATTGATTCCGTGCTTGATGTCGTGAGGAAAGAGGCGGAGAACTGCGATTGCCTTCAAGGTGTGTTGATACGTATTTTTACTGATTTAATGTTTGTGTATGTAGTTTGTGTGAGTTTTTCTTGATTAGGTTAACTGATTGGGTGTACGTTTGAGGGAAGTATAAGGTAGAGGAATTCTAGGTTAAAATTCTGAAATGTGCTATTTCAGTAGCTAGATCTGCTCTGGTGATAGCAATTGGTTGACTAGTTGAAGTTATGGTCAATTACCTGTCTGGATGATGTTGAGTGATTGGATGTACTACATTTGATGAACATAAAAGGTGGAAAAATTGTAGAGTAAGAATCTGAAATAAGCTATTTCAGTAGCTACTAGTTAGATCTGCGCGTTCAATTGCGTATATAAGCGGATTTGCGATGCAATTAACTACATGTATCTGTGTATATATGCGTCAATGTATAATTTGAGTGCATAGATAATTTGTGTGAACATTTGTCTTCGTAGATAAATGAGTAGATACGGAGTCTGCGCATATGTTGTAAAGAGAATTTGCTGTCTAAGAAGCTAGATCTGACCTGTGATAGCAATTCCTTAATTGTATTCATAGACATTTACATATGATTATGTATGAACACGTGCTTGTCTATTTATCTTGTGTTCATCTGTGCTAGCATGAGCAGACGTCTACACATTGTTATGTATACTCGAGTTAATTTGAGTTTTCACATGTATAAGGTAGAGCAAACTAGTCATATAGGTATGTATACCGGAGTTAATATGATTGTTCTCATGTATAAGATGGAGAAAATTTCTAGTTTAAGGTTTGAGAGAATATTCAAAACCTACTTTAGATGACAATGCATGAGAGGGTATTTACTTATACGCGTCTGTGTACACTCAAGTAGATATTTATGTGTATATATGCATGTGTGTGGGTATGCTCTATGTATATGGGTTAGAAGAGTGTGTGTAAATCGAGATATATTAATGTGTTTGAAACTTTAAGTTTTGAGAATTCACATGAATAGGCTAGAGAAATTCTTGTCTATAGTTTCTACTGTGGTATTTGAGCAACTAGATTGCAATTGCATAATTAGATTGCAGGGAGTACTTCTAATCCGGACCTCCCGTTTCTGGACCTCCATGATCCAAACATTTTTTTGACGATCCGATCCGTCCAATGTGTTCATAAGGTGTTTTCAAGGGTCCACGCGGGAAATCTTCAAAAACAAATACCGGGAAGGCTCAAGCAGTTTTTGCAAAAACTGTATACCCTTGAAAACACCTTTTGAACACATTGGACGGCTCGGATTTTCCAAAAATAATTTGCAACACAAAAAAAATCATTTTTTTTCTTATTTTAGGGAGGTTTGGACTAGAAGTTTTACCTTAGATTGCATTCATTTACTTATCTTTATCAGTGTGTAATTTGTGTAGATTTGTAATTATGTATACATAAACAAATGTTAATATGCTGACATGTATCCATCTGTGTTAGTATGAAGTTTTGTGGATCTTGACATGTCTATGCATATAAATTTAACTACTCGCATGCATAAGGAAGAACAATTCTTCGATGAAGTTTTGGAATATACTATTTCAGTAGTTAGATCTTCTCTGGCCATGGCAATTGGCTAATCGGATTTGTTCTTGTGTTGCTGCAGGGTTTCAAGTATGTCATTCATTGGGAGGAGGGACAGGATCGGGCATGGGAACACTTTTGATATCGAAGATAAGGGAGGAATATCCAGACCGGATGATGCTGACATTCTCTGTATTTCCATCACCAAAGGTATCTGACACGGTGGTGGAGCCATACAACGCAACACTGTCTGTGCACCAGCTTGTTGAAAATGCTGATGAGTGTATGGTTTTGGACAATGAGGCCCTTTATGATATTTGTTTCCGTACCCTAAAGCTCACAACTCCCAGCTGTAAGTTCCCCTCTCCTATCTCTTCAATTGATAGCTACATTTTATGTATGTTTTTGATTTGTTTGGTCGCCAAGATAATTGAAGAACACTGATTTATTCTGATTATTGCTATTACTGAAAGATGTCAAAGCATAGTTTGACAAATTTTGAGTTATTTTACTTTATCTATAAATAAAACAGGCTGGATTCTATATATATATTTTTTCATACGTGGATATTCTGTGCATATGGAGTTGGTACTTTCATTTTTATCTGGATGATGAACTTCTTCCTAGACAATTTTTAGTAACTTGGTTGATCCAGGTTCACCTGGAATGTACATGGCTTGCCTGGACTGTACATGGCTTGTGAAACCTAGTTCGCTTTAGTGTTTGGATGCTGATTCCAGAGACCAGGTCATGTGTTGCTGAGTATATTCTGTGCATAAGCACAGCTGTGATTTCACGTGGGTCTCACATGACACGATGCTGTATAGGGATCCAATAAGATGCTAGTATCAACATAATCACAATTTTTAATTATGGAGCCGTCCAAGTTGGGATATTCATTAAGAACTGTAGTATTTCTTATTTTGAAGTGGAGTATCTTAATATTCATCATTTTATATTGCCATTATTTAATATTGAGTGTTAGTCTGTCGCATAATTCTAAAGGATATTGCTGTTTATCATCTGTAAGTTACCAGTTTAAAACTTAAATATTTCTATCTGACCCAAGTGGGGCTCTCCAATGTTTGTTAAAAAAAAAAGACGACATGACGTGTGTCATCTCAGAAGTAGTGGTGCTGTGTCATTTTAATCTCTACCATTGTTATGGCAAGGCAACCCCCTAAATAAGTATTTACCTTAGTTGCACCTTTCTAAGGAGCTATTAATGATACAAAACTTTGGGATTCTGCGTTTTGGTACTCAAGTCCACAGAAATTTAAAAATTTGTTGTGGGCAAATTGAACTTGGGACTAATTGTTTTCTCGTTTGACCAGTTGGAGATTTGAACCATTTGATTTCTGCGACCATGAGTGGTGTCACCTGTTGCCTTCGCTTTCCTGGTCAGCTCAACTCCGATCTTCGCAAGCTTGCAGTCAACCTCATACCATTCCCCAGGCTCCACTTCTTCATGGTCGGCTTTGCCCCTCTCACATCCCGTGGGTCCCAGCAATACCGTGCCCTCACAGTACCAGAGCTCACCCAACAGATGTGGGATTCCAAGAACATGATGTGCGCCGCTGATCCTCGTCACGGTCGCTACCTCACCGCATCAGCTGTGTTCCGTGGCAAAATGAGCACGAAGGAGGTCGATGAACAAATGATCAATGTCCAGAACAAGAACTCTTCATACTTTGTTGAGTGGATACCCAACAACGTGAAATCTACCGTGTGCGACATAGCTCCTATCGGTCTGAAGATGGCCTCGACCTTTATTGGGAACTCTACTTCAATCCAGGAAATGTTCAGGAGGGTTAGTGAGCAGTTCACTGCTATGTTCCGCAGGAAGGCTTTCTTGCATTGGTACACTGGTGAAGGGATGGACGAGATGGAGTTTACCGAAGCTGAGAGCAACATGAACGATTTGGTGTCCGAGTACCAGCAGTATCAAGACGCAACTGCTGATGAGGAAGGGGAGTACGAGGATGAGGAGGAAGGTTATCAGGAGGAATCCTAAGCCAATGGTAGAATCTGAATTACCGTTTGTGGATGGGCAGATTGTGATTTTGTTGTGTTTGAACGTTTCGACTATTTGGGATTGCTTTGTTTGAATCTTGGATTGCCGTGTATGGGTATGCTCTTTGCTTCAGTTTTTTGTTATTGCGACAGTTTGTTGGGTAAAGTTTTGGTTTCTTGATCTCTTGAGCTCGTCATATAGTCTTGAGCTAAAAGAAGCGCCAGTACAAACAGGTACCCAAACAGATATAGGATACATCAACAATGAGCGCAAGATTTACGACTTACATTGATGTCGCGTTACCTTTACATGTTGGGATCGAATTCATTTAACAGGGATTTTAAATACTCCCAAAAAACCTTAACTCTTATCGTGTTCCTTGAAAGTTTTTGTTTTCGTTTTTGTTTTGCGGGTCAAGACGTCCGGACCAGTTTATGCGTAACTCGATTATTCTCCTCTCTGGATCGGTTAGAGGCAGGTCATTCGTGCTATGACTAGAAATTCACAAGAAATTATTTACTCTACTATTCTCTTCTCTAGATTTGTCAATGTCAAAAGCAGGTCATTCGCGCTGGTACTAGAGACTTACAAGAAATTATTTTATTGCGACCTGACTCTAAGAATTGAGCTTTGGTCAATTGTGTGTTGTTAAATGTTTTGGTTGGGCTTGTTTTATCCACTCCTAAAGCTGACCCTTCCATCAGAGTTGGGCAGGGTCACGATCCATCGGATCGGTCCACATCCATTACTTCTACAAAAATGATACACGTGAAAAATATGTATTTTATTTTAGGACAATTCACATAATTCTAATTTTAAGTTGCTTATTTTATAAGTAATGTGCACGTGTCTATCGATAGCCTATTGAGTTGATTATTTGCAAAAACATTTTTCTCTATAGAATGTGTGAGATTAAAGATTTTCATTAAGGTAATACTGCGAGATTAAAGATTTTCATTAAGGTAACATTAGAATTGGGCCCATAAAAAAAGAGTTTAGATTAACAATGAACGAATATGAGCGTAGAGAGGAGTTTAACCACAGTTGGAGGAATCTATTTGTCGATCGGAAGAAGCTATTTGTCAAGTACATGATGAAGGACAGTTAGACTTCTCCAACCTCATGATTTGCATAAGGGACAAATATAAGTTCATGCATGTATAAATTGCATCTAAGGAGGACTCGTGCCAACTTAATATTTTGAAAAAATCTCTTAACCGGTCGTTTAATGGTCATTATAATCCAAGATAGATTTAAAAAAATTGATTATTAACACGTACATCTTCCCGAAAAAAAAAAAAAACCCAAAACCACACCACTAATCTCTATGCTTTATTCAATGATTTTTGGTTTCGATCTATGTAGCTTTGATGAAATATTTAATATTAGATCGAAATTCACAATGAAATCCAAAGTGAAATATTCCGGGAAAAAATGGAGACGGGACCAAAGTGAAATGTTTCGAAAATAATAGGGACCAATTTTGTATTTTACACTTCAGGTAGTAATACTACAGTTCTTCTCGCTAGGGTTTTGTCAGCTCGCGCCCTCTCTCTCTCTCTCCTACGCTCACAAATGGCGGAAGAAACCCCACCCCCTCCTCCCACAGCACCATGTTGGAGCAACATAGTAAAGCAGCAGCACCCACCACCAAACCACCACCATCCCAACGGTGGCCTCACTGCGACATCCGATGGGATGTTCGTAGACAGCTGCAAGTCCACCAAAGGCATCGCCGTCGCAGTGGTGGACGCCACCGCCATCATACAAGGCGGAGAGAAGCTGGTAAGCTCTGCCGACAAGTTCGTGTCTGTATCAGAAGTCATGGACGAGGTTAAAGACCCCATGTCTCGTCACCGCCTCAATTTTGTTCCATTCACGATTGAGACCAGGGAGCCTTCTCCTGAATCCCTCAAAAAAGGTTTATACTTTTCGCAATTACACGAACTTTTATTCTTTTGATAACTGTTTCGGGCGCATTTCAATTAATATAGGGGACCAATCCCACCATTCACTAGTGGAGGCACACTTTAAGTGGGAGCACAGCCCCGGGCTGGGCCGAAGGGGTTGATAACACCTAAATTGTTTCGAAACTTGAGAGTTGTTTGGAACATGAGATTGCGACCTAAAAATGATTGATAACTTGAATTTGTAGGTATTTTCCCACACTAATATACGAATTTTAAGCAATAACTGGTAACTATACCTGGGACACTGTGAGAACTATGTAAAAACGGTGAAATTTTTAACCTAAGAGTGTAATGTTGGATTTGGAAAATTATTGTAGAAGGTTTATCGTTTCTTGATTTTATAAGCATTGAAAACGTGTTTTTACTTGTTGATATTTGAACACTGTGTCATTGCCTTTGATAATGTTATTTATTCTATGGTAACTTCCTCCATCTTGTTAATTGTAATGTGAGCTTGTAAAAGTGATCAACTTGATACTGTGAAGTGTAAACAGATACTGATAAGAGGAACTAAGTCCGATAAGTGTGAAAACTAAGGCAAAGAAGTGATTTTTCCTTATGTAAGAATGGTGAGATTTGCAAAATCCAATTATCGTAAAGCTGGAAAGCCAAGAGTATGGGATTATTGTTGTATGCTGGTTTCTTTCATAAGGACCTTCTCATTTTCATTTTCATTGGACCTTTCTTTGGACCTTCTCATTTTCATTTTGTTTTCTGTTTTTATTTTCATCATTTTTTTCCAAATTTTGGACATTTTCATTTTCATGCTGTTTTCTGTAATTGGGTTACATGTATTGGGAAATCTGTAATTTCCTTTTGTGCCATGGGAGGAGCATATATATCAAAGAACCTGTTACATTCATAGGCTTGTATATCTACCTTGCTAATCTTTTATGCAAGGGGGTTGTAGTTTTAGTTTCTACACAAGTATCAAGCGTAGATAAATCAACAAGGTTGAATATTGGGCCCATTAGCGAATAGAGAAATTTTGTTTGTTTTTGTTGGTTGATCAAGTTTTAAGTGTGCTTGACTTGACAGTTATCAAGTTTGCAAGGGCAACTGGCGATTTACAGACACTTTCGGATGTTGATCTGAAGCTGATTGCTTTGACTTATACACTGGAGGCTCAGATCCATGGTACAACACATCTTAGAGACATCCCTCCCCCTATTCACACGGTCAATGTGAAAAGGTTGCCTGAGAAAGACATGCCTGGGTGGGGCTCCAATGTTCCTAATTTGGAAGAATGGGAAGCATTGGAGCCTGAGGCTGAGGATAAATCAAACCCTAATTCAAGAATCCTCCCATTGAAAGACCTAGACTTGAATGCCATCCCCACCGCACACCATGTTAGTGCTGAAGATGGTTCAATGGGTAACGAAGGCGACTTGCATGTTGGAGATGAAGAGGATGCTGATGGTAATTTTGGAAAACCCAGGAAATATTTACCTAAGAAGAAAGAGGTAAATATTGAAGGGAAAAAGATGGTGGCAGATGGAATCGATGCATCTCAAGGACAATTTGAGGATGATGCTGGTGATTGGCTGCCTGCTGTTAGCCGAAGTACTCATAGAAAGTACCTAAGGAGAAAGGCCAAACGTGAAATGTACGGCTCCTTGTCTGAAAAAGGTAGTCAGCAAGATGCAGCGGAAAATGTAGACAGTGATAACACTGAAAATGAAACTGATCAGTTAACAGTTAAAGTTTCAGATGAAAGGCGCTTAGATGAAATTTTGGAGGAAAGAAAGGTTTCAGAAGAGGAGAACATTGAGGGAGATCTTTCAACAATTTTGAATCAAATGAGGCTAGAAGAAGACTCATTAAAGGTTCTTGAAGAAGGAAAGGAGCGGAGTAATTCGTGTGCAGGACTTGAATCTAACACTTCCACAGGGGAGGAAGCCACTTCTGGTGATAATGCAAATATAGGTGTTGACGGAGATGAGGGTGAAAACGTCAATGAAGAATCAGAACATATGGAGATTTCCAGCCAGACGAATGGAAGTGTCAACGCTTCGCATGTGGATGATAACAGTAGTGAGCAGAGCTGGGCGTTAAGATCCTTGTCTGAATCAACTGTCGCTTGTATAACAAGTGATTTTGCAATGCAAAATGTACTCCTGCAGATGGGTTTACGATTGCTGGCACCTGGAGGAATGCAGATCCGCCAGCTGCACAGGTATATACATCAGTTCCTTTTTTGGGATTGGGTTTATTTGTTGTTTTTTTTTTTCCTCTAATGAGGAAGCATGAGTAATTATTTAATCAAATAAGTTTTTCTTTTCTGATTTCCTGGTTATCGGACTTCGCTTTTGGATCCATGAAAGATCTATTTGACAAAGAATTGTGCTTATTATGAGACATATTTTCAGGTGGATACTGAAATGCCATGCTTGCTTTAAGGTGACTACAGAAATCGGTAGGATCTTTTGCCCCAGTTGTGGAAATGGTGGCACCCTACGGAAGGTAGCAGTTACAGTTGGTGAAAATGGCACAGTTCTTTCTGCCCGTCGACCACGTATTTCCTTGCGCGGCACACAAGTGAGCAGTAGTGTCACGTTCTTTCCTTTTTCCTGTGGGGAGTTCTGCAGGATTTTATAGTTCTTCATGTTTCATTGATTGTTTGGCTCTTATATTTCCTGTCGATGGTTTCTACAAATTTCCTTCGGTCTCCACTGTTAAGCTTACTTTTGCAGTGCTTGCTCAACGGTAACTCTGGTTATCTATTCTGCTTGTGTTTGTATGACTAACTTTCACTTTACACCTTTTGGAAAGAGCTGTGTTTTTGTTTTCCGATAAAAAAAAAAAAACTTTGGAAATTTATTTGAAGTTTAGTTTTTTGCTTGGCAGTTTATTTGTAGTTTAGTTGCCTTATAGATATTTGCATCTGACTCGTGGCCATGTGCAGTTTTCACTGCCTTTACCCAAAGGTGGAAGAGATGGCATTACTAAGAACCCTATTCTACGAGAAGATCAGCTTCCACAGAAGTTCCTGTACCCAAAGACAAAAAAGAAGAATAAACAGGTTAGCTTTCAACTTTCTCTCTTGCCCTTTTCTCCATGTGGGCCAATTTGTTTCATTGCCCCACTTCCTGACCCTTAGAGCAAGTTCACTCATTGGTGCCGAAATGGCATTGCCAAAACCTTTTTTTGCTTGCTATAATGTCGAAAGGCTAAAATTAGCAATGTTGCTGCACTGGTTCAGTGCCATTTTGGCACAACCTCAATTCTAGAGTATTTGAAACTAATCTCGTTTGTCAATGCAAATCAAATGGAAGTGAGAGAAATAGCAGTGCACTCTTTGGAGCTAAATGGCATTGCCATTTTTTGGCATCAACAAATGGCAATTGGCTCACCTGGATTTTTCCCAAAAAAAATATGCCAAATTTCTGCAATGGCAAGACAAGCGGGTGGGGGATGTACTTGCTCTCACATCACACTTCTTGTAACTGAAACTGACTTCGCTTTATGTCAAACTTTTATAGGGAGATGACATCTTTTCTTCGGATGACCTATTTTGCCACCACACCGATAAGAGAGCACCTTTGCAGCCTCCTGTAAGGAAAGCGTTGGCAGTTTTCAGTGGAAAGAGGAATCCCAATGACAACCATTTCTCCCGTTCCAAGCGTTAGGTACTATTAGGGTTAAATTTTGCAGTTTGTAATGCGTTGTGACTTATTTTTTTGAGGGCTTTTATGTTTGTTTAATGGGCTGCCCGATGGAGAAAAGATTAGGTCTCATTGGGTTTATGAAGCCTGCATAAGGTTGCTGAGTACTTCTGTTTTCACTATTTATTCTCAGGCTGATCACAATTTTGGACTAATGTTTTTATAGTACTTTTTTTGGGGGGTCCTTTTCGCTTTCAATGAATTTTCGTTTGAGTAATGATCGAAAAGCTTGTTTCGTGCATCATTTATCTAGGTTTCCTATTTTAGTGTTACCAGAAATTCGGTGGCCATATTCATTATGAGCTGTCATTTCTGTGGTGGAGATGAGTTACAATGTGAATAAGGTAATGAAGTATTTGAATCAATCTGGTAATTTACAGCAATACTTGAACTGCTATTGTGAATGAAGCTGAAAGTAACATGGATAATAAACGTGGCTCTTTCTGCAATAGTTTTTGCTTCTTATTACGTTTCAAATCTCTCTCTCTCATGTTCTAAAATTTTGAGGGTTTGGGAAGATCTCTGAATCATTAAGGAGTCGTTCTATATACCCAGAATTAAATAATGGACTCACTCTGTGTATTTCCTGTGATTGGATTCCAAAAGTATGGATTTTCAGTTTGAAATGAGGGAACACTCATAAAAGAATGGATATAGAAACTGAAAAAGATGACAGGGAAGAAAGTTCACGAGATCAAATGAAAACAGATCAAATATCATGGCTTTCATAAGATGTCTCTCCGGGAACAGTTCTGGCTTGTCCGGTGGTGGAATCGGAACTGTCCACATTCATATTTATCTTGGAGTATATTTTTCATACGCATTCAAGTGGTGCAGTATGTTTTTGTTCTCATTCTAGCTTTTGGAACACATACGTGGTCGTGTAACATGTAATTATCAGTATCTGATCGGTCTGCATTCTTTCCATGGATGACCCAATCGACAAGTCGTGTTTTTTGCAGAGCACGGCATGTACCCAGTTCTCCTGTCTAGGTATGTGGACCCTGCTGACTGCAAGGTTGGCAGGCTTTGCCGAGCCGATCAGGATTTGGGACATCCAAAACACCATGTTTTAGACGGTCCAGATTTGAGGGATACCCAAAACACCCTTCGGCACCCCTCAAATCTGAACCGTCCAAAACATGTTTAGACGGTCCCGATCGGCTCAACAGGGTCCACCAATTCAATTCACCTGAGCTTATTAATTTGGCGTCATCACTTCCACCTTTCACTATTTTCCAGTAATTCAATTCATTTATCAACGAGTCGTATACAAAAAGATATGAGGTTTTCCAAGCAAGAAACTCTTATCATGTTTCTGATAGCGTGGGCACATTTACAAGAAATCCAAGATAACCGAAAAGTAAAAAAGAAGAAGGAAGAACTACTACTTTCGTATTTCAGATATACAGTGTGTTAGCTTCAACTCAGTTAGATGAAAGCTCAAGCTCTGCCCATGCCAAAGAAGACGCCTTGAGCTCAGCCGATACAGACGTGTCAATTCTACTCTCCAACATAGTGCACAGTTCCTCCATGGATGCCCATTTGGAGGGATTCGGATTGATGCAAAGGATCACCGCCTCACATATCGTTTGAAGCTCATCGTATTTGAAATGCTTCAACGCCGGATCCACCAAATAAGACATCACTTCAGGCAGTTCAAGAAAATCCTTAGCCTGCAAAGAAAGTTCGAGGGTTTACAGTTTTGGGAGTAAATTCTTGTGGTCTACTGTGCTTAATTCCTTCAAGAGCAACATAGGCATTCGGCATACGTTGAAAATTGACAAAAGTTTGTAGTAAGTACTTACCCAATCCACCAAGCAGCCTTTGTCCTTGCAGTAAGAAGGTCTCCCACTGACTATTTCAAGTAAAAGTACACCGAAGCCGTAAATGTTCCCTCGCACATCAAGATGGCGTTCTTCTACAGAATTCGGAAGAACACATATAGCACCTTCATTGCCGATAGAGCCTGCATTCTTCTCTGATCTTGAATGAATCGACTTCCAACTTTCAAAATCAACCAGCTGCAGCCGAAATAAAGACAGGACAACATGATGAGTGAGGTCATGCCCTTGAGAATTACAACTTGTGTACAAGTTATTCAGGATACAAAAAAGATAAACCATCATTAAGCTTTCGAATCGTAGAAAAATTAGCTTGAAAAATCACTCCTTAAATTCAAGATTCAAACAGAGCACTAATGTGCAAGACAAAAGCTAATGTTAACAAAGTACTGTTGGTAGGCTTCAGCATATACCTTGGGAGCAAAATCATCTGTAAGATAAACTGCACTAGAATTCAACTCAGATATAGTAAAAGGTGGGTCAAGTTCCGTGTGAAAATATCTAAGCCCCTTGGCAATGCCGATAACAATTTTCATACGCCTTGTCCAAGATAATTGGCATCCTTCTCCATCTGCAGTTATGTAAAGAATGCTTAGGTTTCAGCTACTGGAACATGTTGAAGTAACCCTGTATTAGAAATAACATGCTTTACTTACAATGGAGGTGCTCATACAGTGTCCCGTTTGATGCATATTCAAAAACCAACATCCTTGTAAACGGATTACTCTCTCTGGAATAACCCAGTAGTTTTCCTGCATTCTCATGGTCTAATCTTGACAAATCAGCCACCTGAATTTTCACAAAAAAGTAAATGTTTTAAATGTAGATTTAATCACGTCTGATTACACTAATATTTTATAGGTGATAAGATACTTTTGCCTCACTATCTCCTAGCTAGAAGATTGGTGTCATAAAACCAAGTACTTTACCTCCCTCTGAAAGTAAAGCTCCAGATACCCCGTCCAATGCTCTTCTTTAATGCAAAGGGATATTACAGCGATCTCTGGGCCGTCTTTCAAGGTGCCTTTATAGACTAGACTGTCTGAAGAGGACCCAATAATGTTGCTGAAATCTTCACACGCTACTTCGAGTTCTTGTCTGTTAAATCTCACCACATCCTTTAGCATCTCTGAATCTGTAAATAACACCAAGCCGAAGTACAGTTACAATCCTTTTTGAAGAGCAAAACTCATGAACTTAAGGCCTGTCCAGTTTGCCTCGCTTATTTTCGTGGTTCTTAAAATGAGCACTAAGCAAAACCAACAGTAAGTAAAATTGTTGGGCTACCAATTGCTTATTTGCATATCGCTTTTGCTTTTTTGATTATTGCTTATTTGGTATAGGGGATAAGAAAATAAGCAACGGAACCGAAAGGGCCCTCAGAATGCAATGTGGAAATTACAAGAGAGCTAACCTATGAACACCGTCACATGGCCCTTGCTGCTTGTAGATTTCTTCCAAGGGATAAAGATAGATTTTTTGCTTTTGCATCTCTGGGCAGCGGTGAGAAGAGCAACGAGGATGAGAGCTCCCACCATGGTTCCGGTCACTATTTCCAAAGGTAAAAGCCATGTGGGCCTTGAATCTGCCTCATGCTTGCTTCCGTTTTGAGCAGGCCGGTGGTCAGGATTGACACCTGAATGGGTGTTGGCAGCTGTGATAGAAGGAATTTGGTCATTTGCTAAGAAAAAATGGGGAATTTAATTAGCACCTAATACCAGCACATTCTATTCGATGTTAAATGAAATTCTAGTAAAATTTCATTACAGATGGAACCACATAATAGATTGTATGCCTTCATAGAAACTCATTTAGACCATTTCAGAAAAATGAGTCCATTTTGTGGGCTGTATTCCAAGTTGATGGTCAAACTGTTGAATAGCTTGATATATGTTGTTGGACCCATTTCCTAACAACTTAAGCTTTTTGGGACTATTGGTAACATGATATCAAAGCTCAGGTTGGGAGAGGTCTTGGATTCAAGTCTCTCTGTTTGCATTTTCTTCTCCCATTTGAATTATGTTTCGCAATATTTATGAAAATTTGCATCTCCATGTGCAAGATAAGGTTGCATGTGAGGGAGGATGTTGAATAGCTTGATATATATTGTTGGGCCCATTTCCTAACATCGTAACCTTTTGTGACTACTGGACAAACCAAGTGAATATACAATTATTATGGGTTCAAGAAAAGGTTCTACACCAACCAACGCTGAGATATTTGTTTTCTATGGATACTGTTTTTGTATAGTCGTAACGACAGTACGACACAATTATACAGCCCTAAGGATAACCATGTTGTGCATACCACATTGTGCAGTAGAGCGCTGCATGGGATCTTTGTTGTTGAAACAGTTCCCCTGAAAGCTTAACCTGCGTGAAATTTTTTATTAATTGAAGGCTTAGAGAAAAAATTGAACAAGTGAAAGGGAGATATAAGATTACCTTGGAATATTTTCCAGGCACTTGGGCATGCTCCCAACAAAAAAGTTGTACGAGAAATCTGCGACTTTTAACTGAGATGAAGAACATAAACCACTAGGCTTCCAATTTGAGGCATCCCTGCAACAGAAAGGGCATGTGTCAGTATTAACTCAACAGAAATTTCTTGTGGGGGGACATGGAAGGACGGTTTCCAGCATGACAATCTCCATTTTGAATACGACTTCAAACTCTCATATCATTGTCGCAATTTTTTTTTTCTTCCACTTAGAAAATCATTACTTGTTCAAGCTTGGCTAGTGATGACAGGAAATTATAAGTAGATTCAGGATTATCAAGAGTGGCCTTAATCAGATTGGAATTCTTGGGCACTAAAGAGTAAAAGACTGCAAAATTACCAATGATCATGAATCAAAAGCCAACATCAATAGAAGGGTGCGTTTTAGCTTCCTTAAAAATTTCAGGACGCTTGAAATTTAATGGAAAGAACCAGTAGTTGCTCCAAAAAGATTGAAAATGCAATTGCCCAAAGAAATTGCCAGAGGAACTAGTACTGGTCTTTTATCTTTTAGTAGATAAACGCCGAGACGGCAACAACTCTGTCATGATGCCCCTGCACATGGTTACCCAACCTTGACCTAGAAATAGTTCGAAATCAAGAAAAGAGAGAAATGGACTCCTAGGTATGAATTTCACTCCTACTTCCTTCAATATTTTTCTTTTTCCCCTGTTTTCATAGTAGCCGAAACAAGGGAAAATGGTTTCTGTTAATCCTCTTTCGACTTACCATCTGAAGATATATCAATCAAAGTGAACTTGAGTACCTAGGTAAGAAAAAAAAATTATAACTAGTAACATCATATTTTGGAAGCGCAACATCGGAGTAAGAATGCTCTTAGCATTCTCTTTTTGTAGATAGCAGATGCCCATTCTTTAATTACGAGCCTTGGATAACAATGGCATGAATTATGAAGTTCTCTTTAATTACGAGCTTTGGATAACAATGGCATGAATTATGAAGTTCATATACTTGCTACAAGCAACTATGTAAGTGAAAGCGCCCCACTAGTGCATAATCACTAACTTCTACAAAAAAGAATGGACTGCAAGAATAATGTGCTTACATCCGAAAAATGGTGGAATTAGAATCAGAATTGTTATTTCCAGGTATGATTCCTCGAAGCTTATTTCTATCCAGCCTAAGTTCCTCAAGAAACTGCAAATTGCCAAGCTGTGGAGGCAGCTCACCCGTCAACCCGTTTGACTCAAGATTTCTGCAGCAAAACAAGAAAAGGTCAAGAAATGAACATTGAGTCAAAAGTGAAGAAACCAAGTGTCGAATTCCATTTACATTGTCAAAAGGCCGGTCAAATTCCCAAGCTCAGGGGGAATCGGACCGCCTAGCTGATTCATTCCCAAATCCAAGACCTGTAGGGACTTCAATGTGCCAAATTCTTTGGGTATTGCACCAATCAGATTGTTTCCATGCAAAATTCTGCAAAGAAACGGAATGGTTGTCGTCGTGTTCAACTAACAAATAATGTACTTCAAGAAAAATGTAAAGAGAAGAACAACTATGGTAATGTCTATAGAGGGAAACTATACAGTTCTTGCAAGGAAGATAGTAGACCCAATTCTGGAGCAAGAAAACCCTTTAGTGCTGAACCAGAAATGTTTCTGCAACAAAGTTCCACCACAAAAGGGTCAAAAAATTAGCCTTCGATCAAACCCATTAAATGTCTTACAATTACATCCCCAAGAGAGAAGAAAATGAAAATTTTACCAAATAGACACATAATAACCATTTATGAATATGTGTTCAGAAATACTTATTGGAGAGATAAATCTTACAACTTCAAGACATGATCTCGAGCTGTAGTACAGAAAATGCCAGTCCATCCACATGGATCTGCATCTAGAACATTCCAATTTGACAAAGCCAGAAGTGGGTCCTCATATATAGCTTCTTTGAACGCATTCAGAGCATAAACTGTGCAAAAACAAGAATCCCCATCAAGAAAAACTCTATAAATTCATATTTATTGGCAAGTGACCACTGTAATTTACTGCACATTTTGACAACAAAATTCAGGCATTTCCCCTCAAAATAGACCAATCACTAAAGACTGACTGAATCGAGATCTAAGTAAGGGAAAAAAACAAAGGAAAATGGAAGAACCCCACATACCTTCATTTGAAGATGATGCTTCACTAGTCACAAGGAAGAGTACAAAACAAACCCAAACAAGTTGAAATGAACCAAATGGCCTCATTTTCCCTCCTCGTTATTTCACTCAAACCTCATAAACAAAGAACTCATGGAATCAACAAGTCCTCGAGAAAATCAAGAAAAGAATCAAACCCAGAAAGAGGAAAAAAGAAACAAATGAGTTGGAGATATGGGTTTATCAAGAAAGAGAAAGAAAGCAATTAGGATAAACCCAAGTGACAAAAATGGGTTTTTTTAAGATAGGTTCAAGAAAGATTAACGAAAAAGATTCCAACAAAGATAAAGAAGCACTAAAAGTAAAAAAGCAAAGCTTAAGGGTAAATCTAAACCAATCTGTAACAACCCCTGAAAGCAAAATTACTGGAAATGAGTCGGTGAGAGACTGAAGTTATGAAAACTTGGATTCAAAGAGAGGCTTGTTTTCAGAAGTAGATAGAGAGAGAGAGAGAGAGAGAGACAGAATGTAGGAAGAATTTTGAAAATTAAATGGGTTAAAAAGATAAAGAGAAATCATTAACAGAGAACGGAGAAAGAGGGATATATATATACATATACACTATAGAGAGAGAGATCTGTTTTGAGGAATGTTGTTGGTTCTTTTGATGGTAGCATTAAAATTGGCGGTTTTTTGAGATATAATTTTGTTGGGTTTTTTTTTTTTGTAAATATGAACAGAAAATCTGGGTGATTAGTGGTGTGGGGTCTTTGCACCAACTTTAATCTTCTTTGCTAATCATTGTTTTTTTAAAGCCTGGGGCAGGTATTTCAGAAGCTCTGTAAATATGATAAATTCAATCTGGAATTTTTTTCGTGATCAGAATTTCAGATTTTTTTTGGGTTTTTGTTTTGATTTATCATAATTTTTTTTCCTTTTCTGCTTTTGTTTTTTTCTTTTTGTTTTGCTTATATGCACGTGGTCATGACATTTGCAACATTCATCAGAGTGGGCTCATTTTTTTTTTCCCAATAATAATTTTATCAAATGAATTTGCAGATACGTAGTATAAATTACTAGTAGTTAACAGAAATTCCATTGGCATACATTTTTTTTTTGGTCCAACCAAGGTCTTTGTTGTCCCTACAAATATAATACGTGCACTGTAAGCTTATTATCGGAGCTATTTCGAATTCTGGTTTTCTACTATGAACCGTTAATTTTCTTATATATCAACTATTAAGTATTGACCAACATGAAATTTCACGTTGATCCGACATCGGTAGCTGTGAAAAAGACTCAAATATTAGATCAATTAAATTTTTTGCATGGATCAACGTGAAAAAAAAAACACTATTAATTTAAACCAAATATCTAGGCCCCTGGCCCCGGCTGTTGGAGTGAGCCCAATATTGAGGTCACAGCATGCATATGAAAGTCAATCCATCGTGATATTTCAAATGAATATTTTGAATCTTTGCAATATTCATGTCATTAGATAACAATGAAGACTGAGGATTTGTGAGAAATACTTAAATGTGTCACCAGTTGGGGCTTCTGAAGCCCGATTCAAGTTTGATCACACTTGGCTTAAATAGGGGTATAACGGTAATTGATTATGTAAACCCTAGGTTATAAATGCTTGCTATATGCAACAGTCGATGTAACTTGTGATTCTTTCTTCGTTCGGTACATAGTGGAAATTAGTTTGAGTAATAGATGTACCTAACATTTTGTTTGGGAACCACGTAATTTGTGTCTTTGCACGTTGTGTGTTTATTGGTTTGGTTGAATCTCCGACATCCACAACAAAATAGTTAAAGGGCTAAATATATCAGTAGTGGTTATGAGAAAGTAATAAGTGCTCCTCCGTGAGTAGGGCTGTAAACGAGCCGAATCGAGCCGAGTTTTAGAATGTTCAACTTCGTTCATTAAAATTTTAAACGAACTCGAGCCGAACTCAAACTCAATGAAAATTTGACGAGCCGAGCTTGAGCCGAACTAGCCTAGATTTGAGTCGAACTCGAACTTGTTCACGAGCCTTAACGAGGAAAAAATATCAGATATTTATGCTCTAATATAAGTCTAGAACTTAAAAAAAATCTATTTTGTACATAAATAAGTTCATACATGTACAAAATTATAAAAACATATTAGTAAAATTTAAGTTTATAATACTTTTATTGGTTTATACAAGTACAAGTTATAAAATTTTCATTATGTATATGTAAAAGTTTATACATATCCAAGGTTATATAAGAAATTTTTATGAGATATACATATATTCCAGGTTCGCGAGCTTAATCGAGCCGAATATTGTCAGGTTCAGGTTCGGCTCGTTTATTAAACGAGCCTAAAATTGAGGTTCAGGTTTAGTTCGTTTAGTATCTGAATCGAATTCGAACGAGCTTTTACCGAGTCGAGCCTCGAATAGTTCACGAACGGCTCAGTTCATTTACAACCCTATCCGTGAGGTTATACCCGTTCCTGACTTATAACATGTCTTATTGCGCTTTATAAGACATGCTATTCTTTCATAATATATCAACTTAAGAAGCCAACTTAAATCCGTTCCCGATTTAATTCAGTTAGTCAATTTCTGAAACAACTAAATACTTTAGTACTGATTTATTGTGAAACTAAACTAATACTATATGATTGTAATTTGCAGGTATACCTGTGATAATTTACTAATGTTGAAGAGAGCTGTCCCCCAGTCCCATGTTTTAGGTACAAACTCAAAAATAAAATAAAGTTCACATTAGTAAACAAGAAAGTTTTAAAAATAGCTTAACTTTCCCCCCCATATATAACCAATACTTTTGCACCTCTTATTTAATGGCCAACCTTTTATCAAATCCCAAATAAAATATTAGTAGTGAAGGGGCCCTCATTTTACATGCTTCCAAGCAATACATTACATGGACGTATGGACATTTTTTAAAAGTAAAAGTTCATGTTTATCTAAGAAAAATTAGGCTCCTGTGGCCCAGACATGCTTTGGCTCCATAAGCAAAAGGCTAAAGATTTTTTTATTTTATTTTAACATTTTTAGATTCATAAAAGTTGATTTTGAAAAGCATGAAAAATTACTGATATTCCTCAAACATTGAACGCAAAATAATTAAAAGATAGAAGTGTGCCAAGTACACAACTTTTGAGACTCCCAAATCTAGAATCAAAACCCTAGAATCTATTGCAAGCCAAATTATAACCAAGCGTATGTTTTAAGCCCGTATGGATGAAACACTTGCAGATCTTTCGTGGATAGTATCCTGTGTTTTTCAATTAATCTAGGCTCGTCTTGTCCAGCTCTCACATATTTTGGCTCTTACGATCACACCAACAAAAGATTGTCACGCTTTCGCCGCTGTTTATGACTTTTTTTTTATCATCAAATTAAACAAGAAAACTTCAAATTAGAAAGCTCACTCTTTCTAATGAAAGCATAGACAAGTAGGGGGGCCCTCCATAGCTAAGATTTTCTTGGAGAGGGTACCTTTTACTATGTTGCTTTTTAAATACCATATGCATGTTGGAAGAAAAGGGTCTCTTTTGTCTTCCTTTCACTTGCTCTTGTCATGAAGGCTCCCCCCATCTCCATGACTGCATGTGCTCTCTCTCTGTCTATGGACCACTCTTGTGTTAGGTTTATTCATTAAATATGCTCTATCTAACCCCATATTATAAATTAACTTTCCCTATACTTTGCAGAGTTCGTCCAAATGATAAAAATGAGTATTAATTCTCTTCCTCAAAAGACATTTCCCTTTCTCCACGGGAATGTTGCAGCGCATTCCTGAACTCTTTAAAAGTGTTTTCAACGGTTCAAATTTAAAATAAATTATTCGCCCGAAGAGCTTATCTCAGTAGCTGAAAATCCGATTAAAGCCGAAACAAAATTCCATATAGATTAATCGATAAGAATTGACAGCACCCTCAAGAGGCTAATTACTATATCTCAGGTCTCAAGCACCAGACCAGGTCCCTTGAAATTTAAATCATCACTTGAAGGTGGTGACTAGCTCATGCGGTAAAGCTCTTAGATGCCCTACACTGCATCTCGGGATCAAGTCCCATTCTCCCCTTTTCTATGTAATAGACTAGGAATGATGAATGACAGGAAAAAAAAAAAAATCATCACACGAGGATACATAGTTAATTGTGGACATCTTTGATCGTTCTTCAATAATTAGAAATAGCAAGCTAGGGCTATCTATAGTTTAGCTATCAAATTTATCTCAAAGAATGCGAGACAAAATAAAAAAATAAAATAAAAAAAACCCTGTTAAACTCTGATAACCCTGTACCAAATCAAACACAGAAGTTCAGCTACAGTGAAATATAGCGGGATATTAAGCTAGCCAGTGGCGGAGCCAGATGGAGACAAGAGGGGTCAGTTGATCCCCCCGACCCCCAAATACTAGATGGGTCGGGTTAATATTCAACCTGCAAAACCCGAAAAAGACACGACCGACATATTTATTTATCCTGATCAGTACTGTGGTTGAATCTTGAATCTGGAGAAATTGTGGGTAATAATCTAGTACAGTAGTAGTTAACTAATGCTTGATCTAATGTGTTTGTTGTTAGGATGTACTCCCCTGTCCCAATTTTATAGTCTCTTTTGGAGATTCCAACTTAATAAGGGAACATAATTATTGTACTTTTGAAAACATGTTTTTTCTTATTTTACCCTTCAATCATTACACTTTCTTACTTTTTTATTACTTTTAATTTCAAATATAAGGGTAAAAGAGGAATTTTTTTAACAATTCCTCATTTGGTTTTGAAGTGAGACAATATTTTTTAGACGACAAAAAGTGTCAACTGAGACTATAAAATTCGAACGGAGAGGGAGTATTTTCAACGGTTAAATTTGTACCATCATTGTTGTACGAAGTCAATTGAATACTGTACTTTAATAGTGGGAGAACTGGGAGGTTCTATGGAATTTTTGAAGTCCTTGGTCATGCTTTTTGCTGATTGGAGAAATTTGTCAAGTTGAATCGGGACGGTGTTGTTCCTGAAGGGACAACATGCATGTTGTTCCCAAACAAGTCATCCGTGCTTGGTGATCAACGGCTAATATCTGTTTGGACTCAAACAAATCTGCACCGTTCTTTACCAAATCGATCAGGGCCGTTGATCGCCGAACACCGACAACTCGGATGTTGTCCTTTAAGGGACAGCACGCCCCCAAGGTCTTGTCAAGCTATATATATAACACTTTTCTAGATCTTTGCACAATCTACCCTTAAAACGGAGCGAACAATGTTTTTTTTTTTTTTGAACGGGGGATAATTTCATTAGATCACAAATCCATCAACAATAGACGACTCAGCTCAGCTGGGATTAAAGACACCCAATTCTGAGGGAGTATGCCCGAAACAAAAGAGGCCACCCAATGGGCAACACTGTTAACTGTTCTAGGTATCCAAGAAACAATTAAGTTCAACTCTTTAATTAAAGTTCTGATATCCTGAATGATACACGCACAGCTCCATGGTGGGACTGATTCAGAGCGAACAATGTTTAGGCATACAAATAAAGCACTAAAATCCACTACCGTTCCATCAGGCCCGGCCCTGTGGGCAGGCTGGGTAGGCCCGGGCCTGGGGCCCGCCGAAAATGGGGCCCCGTCTCGTAGAAAAAAAAATTTTATATATATAAAAAAAATTATATATAATTATATATATATATATATAGGAGAATGATCTCCTAAGGGCTCCCTTAGCCAAATTCCGTGCGGACCAAACCCTTCCGGATCAAATTTTGACGATCCGAACCGCTCAATGTTTTTAAAATGCATTTTTAAGGGTCCACGCGGAAAATCTTAAAAAAAAAATACCCGGAAGGGCTTGATCCACACAGTTTTCGGTAAAACTGTACAATTTGATCCGGAAAGTTGAAAAAGGGCTTGGTCCGCACGGAATTTTGGCTAAGGGAGCCCTTAGGAGATCGGCTTCCTATATATATATATATATGACGGGCCTCAAATTGAGGATAGGGTTGGGGCCTCGTGAAACACAGGGCCGGGCCTGCGTTCCATCATAATATTTTCGTGATAAGAGTTTAGCCGTCAGATCATTTTTTTTTGAACGATACCGAGAACAATTTTTAATAAATCTACCCTCTCCTTTTACTTTTTCGGCAATGTATCCCCATTTTACTGATATAATGTATGATCAAATTACACCAAAAAAAAAAAAAAATGTATGATCAAACTATACCCAAAAAAAAAAAGGATGATCAAATAAGAAAATGTCTCAAAACGGTGAAAAGTGATACATGTATTGTTGTACATGTATCATTTTTGCAAAACGATAAATGACACTACGTGTAGATTGAGAGTTCGTCGGGTTGAGTTGTCAACTATGTGGAGAGGATAGTTTATTTAGGTTGAGAATATATTTTGTTTTGACTTGCCTTTAAGCACGGGTATCCGCTAGAATTATACTCCCTCTGTCCCAATTGTCAGTCCTATTCGGATTTCTATGCAATTTTTAAATTGTTTATATCTTTCAATCTATGACTATTTCATGTGCAATATGAATTGTATTTGATAAATATCAATTAGTTCTATTATATAGACTTTTTAAAATATTTAAAAATATTACAGGGAACAATATACCTCGGAAAAGGAACCACTGCCGACATACCAAAATTAAAATTAGAGGTTTGAGACTTTCCTACTTTAATGACGGTACTTTGATTGGTTAAATGATGCTACTTAGGGAGCTAATGAATTGCTTTCCAAGTTAATTGACTATTGTTTTGGTGCACCTCTTTTTTTTTTTTTTTGACTGGATGTCTGACCAGCTTACGAGCACCTCGAATAAATCCGGGGCCCTGGAGGTAATGACCGGACATGTGCCCCCCATAGATTGCTAGTAAGGAAAATCAAACGTGAGACCTTAGGTGTTTTTGTGCACTTAAACATGTTCATTTAAACGGGTGCAAACAGGTTATTGAAAGCATTGAGAGTTTTTTTTTTGTGTAATTGTGTCGTGTTTGAGTGGACACGATCGTATCAATGTTTGCACTCTGGTCGAGTTTAGCTAAATAGGTCAGGTAATTAGTATTGATAGGGGGTGTGCAAAAAACCCGTTAACACGCGAAACCAACCCAACCCCCACAAAAAATCATGGGTTGAAATCATGAGAGCAGGTTGACTTGGGCGGACAAAACACAAATTTTAAGCGGGTCGGTTTATATGCTCGTAAAATTTCTCTAAACCACCTTTAACCCGACCCAACCTGCTTATCTACATGTAAAATAATACTCCACCAACCTTTAAAACCAGAGGGTTGGTTGCATTAGACACATCAATTAGGACTTTTCTACTCTTTCCACAATGTTCAATTTTTTCTCGTACTTGAATTTCTATTTGTTTGAGAAAACGTAAGGCCTTCATTAATGATAAAAATAAAAGAAAAGTACAATAAACAACATACCTTAGACGAGGAACCACCACAAACATATGTTTCGTATCAAAATGAATATTGCTGTTCCTACATAAATGACGCTAGTACTGTGGTTGGTAGATGGTGCTATTGACGGTACTTCATTACATTTATGAGAAAATCTTTTTTACGGAGCTTCCGTAAAAAGGGGTTTGCGCCGAGAAAATCTTCGCCGTCCATCATATCCCGAGATTCAACGGCTCGGAGCCCGTGCATATATATATATATTTTTTACATCTGTAGTGCATTTAAGGAGGAGAGAGAGAGTGCACGGCTCCGAGCCGTTGGATCTCGGGATGGACGGCGGGGATTTGCTCGGCGCAAACCCCCTTTTTACAGAAGCTCCATAAAAAAGATTATCTCTATATTTATTGTACATCTAGGGTTTTATTTATTTATTTATTAGCGAGTGGCCTTAACTATAGAGACATTTTTAACTTGAGCTACAATATCTAGAATATCAAATACAACATTCCTAATACAAACATTCACCTTACTATCACAGCAAAGAGTCTGAACAACCTCAAGGCTATCCGTCAAAATTTGCAAGCTCATCAACCCGGCATTCTTGGCCGATTTCAAAGCCTTCAAAATGGCCGAAGCCTCCACACCAGTAGATGACAAAGCATGAACACGAGTATATCCTTGAGTTGGCTGGCAATGCATTGATCCCTCAACGTACCAAGCAGTTGTTAGGATTTTCGGAACACCTGTTCAATCCCATAACACTCCTATGGATCTTGGGAATAATGAATCACCAAATGAAACCACAAATAGACGTGCGTAATAGAAAAACAGAAAAGAAAAACGAGACACAAGATATGCGTTGAAAACCTCAATGTGAGGAAAAACCAAGGGAGGCACACCAATTCACTATCAAATCGAAATCAAGAGTACAAGTCTTCTCGCAATCTCTCTGAGATGTGTGTTTTCTCTCGCATCTCTCGGAAAACTGATAATCCTAATTATTAGCAAATTGTGAAATAAATAGGTCGGGTCCTATGACTGAAATTATACACCAAGTCCAAAAATATATATCCGTCCCCTGCACCCCCAGACTAGACCACTGTTAAAGATTATCTGCACCCCAACAGCAGCAACACCATTGAACGACTCCTTCCGCCAAGCACCATCTTCAACCACCTATCCAGCAAACCCGAACAAAAAACTGAGGCAGCCCATGGCAGCTGATTCCTCCGGCAGCCCCACCTTTATGTGCTACTTCCTTTGACTTCAACATTTAACATACACAAATCCGTGTTCATTGGGGTATATTTCTATTTACATATCATAATAAAAATTTAAAACAATCACCACTAATTTGACATCCTCATCGGGAATGAAAAGAGTTTATTGGCCTATATTTAATAATCACTGTATAATTTTTCAAAACCCCTCATTTTATCAAATTTTTTTTGGAATTCCAAGACAAACTCAGAGGTTTGGTACTGATGGGAAGAAATGTGGGACAAATGCTATAAAATACAGGCTCTGAAAGGGAAGAAATAACGAACTACTAATAAATAGCAATATAATAACAACAAGAATCTAGCCTTTCTAGACGCATTAGGAAAGACATGCTGACATTTTTCATTTGTTTTATGGTACTTGCTTTGCTGTTATTTACTAATTCCTTGGTGATTGGAGTATAATGATTTTTAACTAAATTTGGGTTAGGTGCATGTGCTGTTCCCCTTCGCCATAAAACTACTTAACTATAATTTGAAGACCATGAAACTTTTAAACAGGGGCGGAGCCAAAATTTTTGCGTAGAAAAGGCAGACTAGATCTGTGGAGGTAGGGACGGAGCCAGGATTTCTGCATAGTGGGTGCAGGCTATATATGTGAAGGAGGGGCGGAATTATATAATTTGATAATATATACTATATTTTTTCAATGTAAAAGTGGGTTTTTTCAAATTGTAGCAGGGGCGACAACTCTTACTAGCCACTCCTTGGCTCTATCCTTGTGTGGAGGAGAGACGAGGTTATATAATTTGATGATATACATATATATATTTTTTAATATAGTAGTAGAATTTTTTCAAATTGTACAAATGACATTGACCTAGTGTCATCAGACCATATAGTACCTAGCTACCAATTGTTTTAACTAATCCAATGTCCTTGCTTTGTGTGTCATGTAAATTAGAGCAAATCGAGGCCTTTTGGGTCTGAGGTGATATGTGATTGTCGGAGTGTGTACTTAAAATAGTTGGAATGTATGTGCTCTCTTGTGATGCTGTTTTTGCCTTGACTTCAGATCTAATCTTTGTAATTTGTTTTCAAATAAAGTTAATAAAGTTTCTTTTGCCTATAAAAAAAAAAAAGCAAATCAGGGACTTGTGATTTCACAAATGGTTTTTTAAGGACTCAACTCTAGATAACTGTTCATGAGAAAACCTTGGGTGCAAATAGGGTACCATGTGGCATCTTATGTGGTACCCATAATTCTCCATCACAGCCGTCCAAAAGTATTTTGAACGGTTCGAATTTTAAATAAACTCTTACCGTGATAGTCTTACTGGTAAGAGTTTATTTAAAATTCGAACGGTCCAAAAGTGTTTTGAATAGCCAAAATGCGTGTTGGGTACCATCACGTGGAAACGAAAACCGGTATTTTTAGTAGAATCTCACCCTTGCTTTGGATAATTTTCTAAATTTTTTTTTTGGTGTTACCAGTAAAATGTAGGCCCAATAATTATCTAACATATGTGATGAAGATTACATGAAACTGAGGAATATCCTGTAAAGGAGCTCTAAACAAATGGTTGTGTAGCGTTCCTTTGAAACGTGATGTCTGAGGTTCGACTTCTATGGACAGAAAAATGACATTTGTAACGAGTGATTTAACATATACTACCATCCTATTGTATGAAAAACAAAAGAAACAAAACAAAAAGACCCCCCTCATCAGAAAAAGGAAACAAACTTTGCTCCTAGCCTAAGAGTTCGAGGGGAATTGAAGGAGGTGAAAATTGAATTGAAGGATGAGGCAAAAATTAATACTATTGCATTTCCTTCATGACGGTAGGAAGCCAGTATACAGAATGTACTATGTTTAGACCAGGCGACCAGCTTAATTATGAGAAATTTGGTGAGTTGGTTGGCACAAGGGGACAAATATCAAATTCAAAGGGGATTGTCTCGGGAGCTTTAGAAACCAAGAAGTCTAGGTATTCAACATCCACATACTATTTCGAATACAACTATGTTTGGAGTAATCTGATATGTGTGGATTCACGTGCATCAAACGATTCTAGATGTGATGTAGAATGAAAATTTAATATTATTTAAAAATAGTATTTTAATGTTTTCCTTATTTTGGTTTTAGTAATTTTGTTAGGAAATTGCAGTTTTAGAAAAATAAGTGTTCGATCTAGAGTATTTTGTTTCGTAATTTAGTTTATTTATTTTCCTTTTAATTCTTGCTTAGTCAAGAAGAAATTTAGTTTCTAAGTTTATTGTTTCCTTTTTCTTTATTTCCTAGTATGTAGGATATCTTCTATTATAAATTGAGTTGTAAGCCTTTAGGGCAATTCGGTTGTTTATGAATTAAGAAAATTGAGTTTTTACTCAATATCGTTTGTTCAAAGAGGGAGTACCTCTGGCTCAAACATTATTCGTGTTTTCTACTTGCAAGTAATTTCGTAAAAGGAGGCTGCCCTGCATCAAGATGGGTCTGGAGTCATTCCTGTTTAGTATTGATGTAGTCTGGATCTTGTGATCTGCTTTTTGTAGCTTAGGTGTTTTGTAGTGCTTCTGTGTACACTGTATGTATAGATGCTTTAGAGCTTTGTTGTTTCTTATTAGATTTGTTTTTTCTCCTTGTATTCTCGAGTTTTTTTTGGGCTCGGTCCCTTTATAAAGTCACCTTGTTCCAAAATTTTTTTAAAAAAAATGACATGGATTTAAAAAATGAACCAACAAAGATGGATGAAGGGAGTATATTTTTACCTTAATAAGAGCAGAAAATCATGCATATATAAATAAATATATAAGGAGAGACGCAGAATTTCAAAGTTGAGTGGGCATGAAAAAATTGCAACGTGTGAATGCCGATAATAATTTTGCCCATATAATTTGTAAACATACTTCCAAAACAACAATAGTAGAAACATATCTACTTATTGTCTTTTGTAATGCATTTATATTTGATAAAAAGTATAACTACCATATTTGTTTTCCAAAACTCTTAGTTAGGTGGGTGTCGGAGTATTCAAAATGATGTTGGCCGGGCAGGTAAATGCATATAAGTTCACTGTTTTTGAGATAAACACTACTACTCCCTCCGTTCCAAATTGCTCACTCATTAATCGTGCATTTTGCATGCAAAAAAACAATGTATTTATGAGATGCGTTTAGGAACACTAATTTTTTCTACTCAACGATATCTATAAATTTGTGTAGAAATATTTGAAAAAAAAAATCATGTTAAAGCATTTTTTTCACGTACAAAATGCATGATTTTCAAAAAGGGGCGAGCAATTCGGGACGGAGGGATGTGGAGAGAGAGAGAGAGAGAGAGAGAGAGAGAGAGAGAGAGAGAGAGAGAGAGAGAGAGAGAGAGAGAGAGAGAGAGGGGCTTCAATGGTTTGTACGATGAATGATTGTGATCACGGAATAAGATTGAACTAATTGGTCATAAAAGCTTTGCTGCACAAGTGCAGCCCAGTTTGGTAGAGAATTAAATGAGCGTTTTACTTGTGGAGCCCTCACCCTGTTAAATGGTCCAAATAAATTTATCGGCCCAGAGAAGTTTGTTCTGGACCTAACATTTGGATTCAAGAACCGTGAACAAGGTCTTGGGCCCAGAACCATTTCATAGTAGTACACCCTTTCGGGGTATCAGAGCCCAAGTATCAATTCAACCTTACCAACCAAAAAAAAAGGAAAATTGCAAAAAAACTTTGAAACTCTTGGTAAAAGCTATGGCAGTCAAGGGAGTACCTAGTACCTGTTACGACAGTGTCGATGTTAGTTACGATGACCGTGGTGCGTTACTATCACAAGTTGGGTATGTGATGGATATTGTGGTTTCGTGAATAACTGTGAGGAATGTGGTGGTTTTTACTATCATTCGTTGCGACTTCTTATGTAAGATTTACAAAACGTTAGTTTGAGATTTTCTATTCCTCTTATTGCACTTTGTGATACGTATTAATCACAAACCATTGTAGAAGAACTATATTAGTGTTAGATGCGATATATTGATCGAGCTATGTACGAACCTTGGGGGGTCCTGTGCATGGGATGCACAGCACCGTGCTGTGCAACCATGGCACGGCGGCTCCGGCCTTGTTCCGACGATCGGAGAAGTTCATTGCATAGAGTTCGTCGAGCACTACAAGTGTACCAAAAATCAATTCGATCGGATATCTTTAAGTGCCTTATCGGAACACAAATAACTTAAAAAGAAATGGAACACAAATGGATACAAACACGGGATCAAAACCACTTTTTAAGTTATTTGTGTTCCGATGAGGCACTTAAACATATTCGATCGATTTGATTTTTGGCACACTTGTAGTACTCGACGAGCTCTACGCGGTGAACGTCTCCGATCGTCGGAAAGATGTCGGCGCGACCTCGCCATGAGGCTGCACAACACGGTGCTGTGCATTGGGGTGCACAGCACCCCCCCAGGTTCCGCTATGTACCATTGGTTTTCCCAAAACTCTTCACATGTTTTTTTCTTTTTTCGATAAACGGAAAAAAGAAAACTGTACATATTTTTCGTCGTGCACATTTGTAAAATATACATAGTTCTATAAGTAAATTCGAAGAGCAAAATAATCACTCATTATGCAAAACATGAAAGTGTGATGCAGTTATCAATAAGGACCAATTCCCATGTAATGTGGGGAAAAGTACAAGAATTAAATTCAATTTTTACAAAAGAAAATCTGAATTTAATTCTGTAAGTATACAAACAAGGAATATAAACTTTATAAATTCCAATATGTATCTATTGTTTCTTGTCAAGATTCTCCCAATACCTTCTCTCCCATTTCTCCACTTGCTTTATTGAATTAGTTTTCCTGTTAAGAAATGCTGCCAAAGCTTGAGGTTCATAGGGAGGGGGCAATGTGCAAGGGTTAGTAATAGAGGGACCCTTCACCAATGACTCCATCATAAACTTCTTCTCCAATCCTTCTGCATTGCAGACCATTGTTTCTGAGCAGAATTCCACAGCTCCTTCGGGTATTTTAGGCTCGAATTTTAGGAGATTAGCGTATTCGCTTAACAAATGAAACATGTAATCGTACACGTAATCCATCTTTAGATCCTCTTGAATGAAGTCGCTGGCTGCTTTTCCAATTGCTTGGGCCTGTCGATTAGTCCATGATGGATTAGAAAGTGATAACACCATTTTGGAATAGTTTGAGAAGATGAAATGAAAACTACAAGTTCGAGTGACCAAAACAGGACTAAAAAGTGTTTATATACATGGTTCATTTTATTTGGCTCGTCAAGTAGGTGACACTTGTAAATGATTAATTCGATCAAACAATAATACCGTTATGATTGAAGTACGTTTGTTTCAAATTTAAGTGCATGGTTTCGAGAATACACTTGCAGATAAATGTATTTCTTTCATACTGATACCGTTGCCCGATGAATAATGTTTTTTGCAAGTTTTATATAATCAACGAGAGGAGGAAATACCACCGAATGTGGTAGCCTATATGGCAAGGGTGAATCGGCTTAAGTGCTCCTCCCTCCCAAACACGATCCGACAAGGTTCGAGTCCCGCCAACTGCAGGATTAGCGTGAAGGGTTCTTTGTCCATCTATTACCTAGGTGGTGTTGTAGTGACGGTCTGTCCTGTTATTTTGGTATGAGGAAATAAATAGTTTGGGTCAGGTTTTCTTGGTTCGGGATGAGGCCCAAGTTCACAAAGAGGTCCTGTTATTTAGGGTGCCCAATTGGGAAAAAAAGTTATCCCCACAAGTTCAATATAATTACTTTGGGGTCCCATTTGTAATAACGACTGGTTTAAATCTTCCCACGGCATTAACGAGTCATTAGTCAAATAGATGATGATAGTGATGACTTATTTTGCAAAAAATAACAAATTTTCCTAAGATGACATGAAGTTGAAGATTCCAAAGGCACTTAAATTCTTGATAGGGAAATAGTTAGAGCAAGTCCACTCGTTGGAGCTAAAATGACAATGTCAAAGTCATTTTTTGACTTGCTACAGGGTCCAAAAGCAAAGCAATTGTTGGACCAATTCGGTGCCATTTTTGGCACAATCTCAATTACATATCATTTGTTTAAACTCATTTCATATGGTTAAAACAAATCAAAAGCTTGGATGTAATGGAAGAAATGGCAGTAGCCATATTGGGTGCCAAATTTGACACCAAGACGGCATTGCCATCTTTTAGCATCAAAATGGCTATGGGCGGACTTGAGTTTTGCCGAAAACGATACCAAGTTTCGGCAATGGCAAGACAAATGGCAATGAGGTGGACTTGCTCTTAAAAGACTTCTAGATTTATGGTACCTTAGCATTTCCAGAGGGAGCGTCAGTGTAATTTACCCAACAATTAACAATAAGTACCTTTTGTTTGTGATTGTTGCCCCAGTCAACTGCAAATTTTAGTGATCTGCATTTGTCATCATCCCTAATAGGCCAGTAATGGTGAACAGGCTGTAGACTTCTTATGAAGAAATCATAGAACTTTGGTTTCACAAGCAATGTCTCTGAATCACAGGCTAGAATATACTTTTCACTCACAGACCATGCCCACCCTTCTATATAAATCTTGTATCTGCATGAATGAATAAGGGTAAAAAAGAGAAACAGCTTTTTGTCCACATGTGATTTGGGATTCAGAAAAGGGCAAACTAGTAATCAAAAAAGGACTTGGGAAAAATAGCTCATATACCTATAAGTGCATTGGCTTGCTACGTCTGATTGCTTGTATCCCTGTTGAGATTCCAGAATCCAATCCTGCAATATGTTCATAATTAATGCTTGTGTTTAGAAATCATGCACAAATTCTAGTTGAAGAAAAGTACAAAGAGTATAATTACTTGGACAAATAATAGACCAGGCTTCTAGCACGGTGGAGTGCAGAATTACCGGTATTTAGTTAGTTAGAGGTGATGGAACAACATCGATACTCCGTGTGTAAACTAACTTAACTAACGTACTAACATCCTAACGTTTGGAGGAAAAAAGAAAAGAGTTACCTGGACAAAGAGACGAGCGTCCCAGTCTTGTTTATCTGAGACATTGCAAGTCAAGAGGTTTTTCCTGGTTGCAGCCACTAAAGGATTGCCCTTCCAATAAGCATATGGCTCTCTATCCATCCATTTGATCCTCTTGTTGCCTTCTTTTATATCCTTCAAAATACTCTCCCATGGCCTAATGTTTATCTCAGCCCTGTTGTGACAAACAGAGTACTTTTAGTGTCAAAATCGAAAACATCCTACCTTTTCCTTCTATGAAAAACCTTTTCAAGATATTTTTTCGGTACTTTTTTTTGTGTTTCATGCGATGAAAAACTAAAGCCGTTAGAAACTGTTCTCCGTGGTCCGTGAAAATTGAGTTGATTTTGGGGGTTTAAGGTTCTCCAATGTCCAAAATCAGACGAGCACCACTCTGCCGTCACTACTTCTAGTCAAAACCACCGCGCGAATGCACGGCACTGCTACCACCATCACCCACCACTACCACACTACCACCATCACTACATTTATTCAGAGTTGCTCTCAAGCGCACAGGGCAGAGCCAGGATATAATTGCCCATTTGTTTTGTACAAATCTGTTTTGTTCATACATACTTACTAATGTTAGATCAAGTTAATTTTTTTACTTGGGATGATGTACTTGACGAAATAGTAAACGATTTCGATCAGTATTGTGGGCCCAAAAGGAACCCACAAAAATCCAAAACTGGACTGGACGGGACAGGAACTATGTGTTGGGGATTTCTACACCCAAATCCCAACCGCAACGGAAGAGCAATAAAAAAAAAAAAACAATGACAAGCACAAATCACACAATATTTTACGTGGTTCAGCCTCAATGCGTACCTTCACGGGAGAGAGAGAGATATTCCACCATATTTGAACAAATAGAGATTACAATGTGACGTGAAAAACCCAGCCAAAGAGCACCTAACACCATGACTCTATATAATATTTTTCGCTTACCCCCACATTCTATTTTTCCTCACCATTTTCCCTCCTCACAATGTTACAATCGGAGCGCACGGCAAACCCCCCACGGGCTGCCCTTATTCCCTTCTCTGGTTGCTCTCCTCTGTCTTCACAAAATGCATACAAGCAATAACAATCAGCAACTACAGCATCATCGCCGTCGGTGACTCTCTGATCCCCCTAGTGGCTTGGTGTGTCCCATCATTTGATTTTATTGAACAGGTCCAAAACTATGGACCAATCAAATGGTACCATGCATAGAGAGTGACTTAGGGGGTGGTCCACTAAATAAAAATAGTTTTTTTCTTTAAAAAAAAAAATCAAGACAGGTCATTCTCTCACAATACATCACATAAAAAACCGAAAAACCTGTTTATTCTAAAAATACCATTAGCCGGACACCCCCTTAACAGGGTTTTATTTAACTAGCCCTAGTTACTTATCTTTTCTTGTAGGGAAGTACCATATCCGCAAGGGTTTGGATCCTTGGCCACCCATTTCGATTATTAATGGTAAAAAAATCATTGATATACTCTCTTACGATAGATTGGTATATTATTAGTAAGAGATTATCAGCGAATCTCTATCATTGATTATCCAGATGGAAGGACGGGATTTTAAACCGTTCCGTCCAATTCAAATTCAATACAGAATAATATCCGTTTTTAAAAAGATATTCATATTTTCTTATTCATACCCTAAACCAAAATAAACAAAATTAAGCATAATATCCACTGATCGATTAAGCTAGGCTATATGAATCCTTTTAGTCATTCTGTTATGTCAAAAGCTATGCGAAACATTAGAATCGTTTGCCATGTTAATTTAGACTGGACTGGACAGGAGCTATATGTGTCGGGGATTTCTACCCCCAAATCCCACCCACAACGGAAGCGTAACAAAAAAAAAAAAAAAAACAACAATGACAAGCACAAATCACACAATATTTTACATGGTTCGGCCTCAATGGCTACCTCCACAGGAGAGCTATATATTCCACTATATTTGAAAAAATAGGGATTACAATGTGACATGAAAAACCCACCCAAAGAGCACCTAACACCATGACCCTATACAATGTTTTTCCCTCACCCCTACACTCTATTTTTCCTCACAATATTACAACCGAAGCGCACGACAAACCCCCCACGGGCTGCCCTCCTTCGTGCCCTTCTCGGGTTGCTCTCCTCTGTCTTAACAAAATGCATACAAGCAATATATAAATACACCAGGGGAAAAGATCTTAGATGACACTTCAACTTCCCATTAATTCCACCCAACAAACCCTCCGGCCCTTTCTCTTTTTCAAGACTAGCACCTCTACCGTCACTCTTCCTCTCCTCTGAGGGGGGTGTTGTGCATCCCATGCACAACACCGTGCTATGCAGTCATGGCGCAGCTGTGCTGGCACCTTTCCGACGATTGGCGACGTTTACCGCGTAAACCTCGTCGAGTACTATAAGTTTACCACAATTTAACTCGTTCGGATATCTTTAAGAACGTCATTGGAACACAAATAATTTGAAAAGAAATGGAACACAAATGGACATAAACACTGGATCAAAACCACTTTTTCGTGTTATTTGTGTCCCGATGAGGCACTTAAAGATATCCGATCGAGTTGATTTTTGGTACACTTGTAGTACTCGACGAGGCCTACGCGGAGAACGTCTCCGATCATCAGAAAAATGCCGGCGTGGCCGTGCCGTGGGGCTGCACAGGACGGTGCTGTTCAGGGGATGCACAGCACCCCTGGTTCCCAAAAGACAATACAACAATCATGTAGCCTTGGAGGCACGCCATCCACTAGCATTTCATTTGTCTCCCACGTGATCTTGACCCTTTGCCTTCCCATTTCATTTGTTTATATTGAACAGGTCCAAAACTTAGGGACCAATCAATTGACTAATGATGCTATGTATGGAGAGTGACTAAACAGGTTTTATTTAATTCGCCACATACTTATTTTTCTTGTAGGGAAGTACCACATCCACATAAAAGGGTTTGGATCCTCGGCCACCCATTTCGATTATTAATGGTATAATAATGGTAAGAGATTGTCTAGATCGAAGGGCGGGATTTTAAACCGTTCCGCCAAAACAAATCCAATACAGAACAATATCCGTTTTCATAATGATATTCCCATTTTCTTATTCATACGCTAATCCAAAATAAACAAAATTAAGCATAATGTCCAATGTCTCAACCGATTAAGCTAGGCTACATGAATCCTTTTTGTCATTCTATATATTATGCTAAAAGCTATGGGAAACATTAATTAGATTGAAAAGGTTCATATCATTTTCTGCAATCGTTTGTCATGTTAATTTAAGCATTAACACTACCTTTATCTTTTTTTTCTTAGTAATTGTCCTTTTGGTTAGGGTTATATGTGACCAAACCACCATAGCTTTAATTGTTTTAATTCGTCTTCTTCAATTGGTGCTAACCTTCATGTATGTTTTCATTTCTAATCGTAACATACATCCACTTTAGCATCCTCATTTCAGGTCAAACCAAATCCGTCAATAAATTTTTTACGTATTAACTCCCAGCTACCTAACATAGTAACATAGCTAGCTCCCTTTCTTTCTCCGGGCTTGGGACTAAGTGTGCAAAACATACTCCCTCCGTCCCATTTTAAATGTCCCCTACGTAAAGTCGTGCCATTTTGACTTCAAAATAAAATGTATTTCTAAATATTTTTTTCAAAATTTTTTGCATCATTCAAAAGTACCCGTTACATCATTCAAAAGTACTCGTTGAGATCTTTTGAACGGTGCAAAAAAAATTTAAAAAGTAATTTCAAAAGTATTTTATTTTTTAAAGTCAAAGTAGCCCAGTCTACTGTAGGGGACATTTAAATTGGGACGGAGGGAGTAATCCCCAAGGGGTTGACAAAGTGGCTGGGACTAAGGGGTTTGCGCCACCTAAAGTTTCAGGTTCGATTTCCCTTGCTAGTAAACTCTTAGGGCCACTGGGGGTTATGCCCGGTCGTTACCTACAAGACCCCAAAATTAGTCGAAGTGCGTGCAAGCTGAATTAGACATCTGGTTATCAGGGGAAAAAAGGGTGCAAAACAAGGCTTTTATTATTATTTTTTTAAATGTAATAAATGCTTAACGTGAGTATGTTTTTATTGTAATTTGTGACATAACTAATGGATTTCTTGTATTTTTCCAAAAAAGAGTATTAAATTACTTGATCTAACTTTGAACTTTCTTTGAATTACTATTTAAAATAGAAGAAGAGTTTACCAACCCCAGAAGGACCAGTCCGGGAACACAATATCCAACGTCTTCTGATCCCCGCAATACCGGAACAACGGGGGCGGCCCGGTGGCGTTGGGTCCGTTGTAGTCGCTCGATTGGATGACCGGCCGATCATTGCAGTCAAACATCAGCTCCAAATCCGGCAGCCGCCCCGGGTACCTCCTCAGCAGCTGCAAAATCCCCCACAACGTGAAAACGTCTCTGGTCTGTATTGACTTCTTGTACTTCTCTACGTACACCTTCCCTTTTACTATCGCCACCCGAAAATGCGCCGTCCTCTTCGCTCTCTCCACCATGTCTCTGGTGATCCCCGTCGCCTTAAACGGCCGTAGATCTTCGTGAATCCAACGGAAGTACTCCGGGCACGTGGAATTCGATGACGGGTCGTCGTTGATTTCGGTTTCGACCATTTTTGTTGGGTAATTGGATGGACATGTTTGAGTCGGGTTTGTAGTAGAGCAATTGAGTGGGATTTCAATTCTCTTTGGAATTTTCTTTTCCTCTTTCGGGATGATTATGTCTTCCTTTGTACCTTCGGGCTCTTCCGGGACATCCGATAAAATTGGAACAATTATGTCTTCCTTTGTTCCTTTGGAGACATCTGCTGAAATTGGAACGATTCTGTCTTCCTTTACCCTTTCAATAGGAAAAAGGATGGACTGCAAAATAAAATAGTAACACATAGAATAATTGGAAATTGAACAAAAGCTATGTTTGTTTCGACGAAAAACTTTCAACAAAAAATGAATTGATTTGGCAAAAACGCTTTTATCATCATTATTTCTACAAAACCACCACCCTCATCCACCATCCACCACCAGCGCCGCCACAATCACTACCATGCACTGTCCCTAGCACAATCATATTTATTTAGTTTGGAACTTAAATACAAGAAATCATATTTTTGTCAATAATTTTTCACTGGAACAAACAGAAATTAATAATGCGGATGCGTTGGAAATTTTTTGAAATTGCTTACAGAGTTGAACCAGGAAGAAGAGAAGAAGGTGGCGGTTGCGAGGACGGCAACGAAGAGGAGGGTGAAGGTGATACCACTACCAGGGCCTTTCTTAAGCGGCAGCCGCCATGTCGCCGGCCCTGAGACATGCCGGTGTAGTCCAATTCGCTGCCGTATAGTAGCAGAGAGAGACTTCATGTTTTCAATTCACAGACAATCTATTTTTCATAAAACAAGTTCCATTTCATTTTCAGAAGAGTACTTGAAGGGTCTGGTGAGTTTTCCAAAGGAGATGAATATTCTCTGTGGAATGTCAAAAATATACTAATGCCAGCTTATGTAACGTTGGTGGAACTTGCCATCAATTATTGTTGAACAATTTTTAGAGTGGAGTATGGGGTATGTTATTAGAATAGTCAACTCTTAACAATGAAAATCTCTTACCGAAAAACCTCGAACCATGAAATTCTCATTTTAAGGTGAATTTCACGCTATAATTTTTTTTTTAAGTGTTCACATAAGGCAACATAGTAGACAAAAAAATACGAAACAACAAAAAAGTACCAGTTGTTTCGTATTTTTTCATCTTTAGTGAACTTTTTTGCTTTTGGTTATAAGTTTGAGATTAAGTTATTTCCACCGCTGGTGGAAACAACACTTTCCTCCAAATCGATTGCATTACGCCATGTGTCGAATGGATTCAGGGTCCTGTAGTGAGTAAGCTCACTACACCCCTGTAGTGAGTAATCACGGCCATCCGTTTGACAATTAGCGGTCATGATTAAATGTGAGACAATTATATTTTATGTAAGATAACTGTACCGTTAATTGCTGAAGTGACGGCCGTGATTGCTCACTACAGGCCCTCAATCCTGTGTCTAAACCGTGGTCCAAAATACTTAAAGAAATGTGGCACAATGCAATGAATTTGAAGGAAACATTTGTTTTCACCGGTAGTGGATATAATTTAAACTCGATAAGTTTTTACTTGGTCATCAATTATTGTTGAATTATTTTTTAGTAGAGTATGGGGTATGATATGGGGACTAGTCAACTCTAACAATGAAACCCTTCTTTTAAATGTACCACTGTTTTTTGTTTGTTATTCTCTAATGCTATGATTATTTTCTGGTTGGGGCATAATATGAAGCACTAATTAGTAATTCATAAAGTTTTCTCTAGCCCGTTTGATTGGTCGGATTACAATATGTTAGGATTACATGAGGAGATGTAATATACAATGAACCAGAGGAGATGTAACCGCACATAACTCCAATCACATGAGGTATAAGTGAAATTCGCCTTTTTTGCAATAAGAGTTTTTATTTTGCTGCCTTTAAATAATGAGAAAACATTCTTTACGCCGACGGTGTAAACTAAAGTTTTCTCCAAAACGATTGCATTGCGGCGTCATGTGTCTATCATCTACCATTTGGGATCACTATTTGGACACATGGCGCAATGTAATACTCCCTCCACCCCTTTTTAAATGTGTTGCTTTGTAAATTCAACTTATTAAAGAAACATCACGATTACACTTTTCACATCAACTTTTACCTCCACTTTACACTATTCACATCAACTTTTACCTTCAGTTTCCAAAATTATCCTCTATTTTTACCATTAACTCTTTACCCACTAACTTTTCAAAAAAGTAAAATGATAATTTTACAAATTTTATCAACGAACTTTTCAAAACACACATTTATTAAGGAACAATCCAAAATGAAAATGTTTACACTAAAAAATGGACGGAGGGGGTAGAATTTTGGGGTTGGAAGACTTGCTGGTCTTTTCGATTAGGAAAATACTATTTATAGGTTGAAAATTATGTCATACATACTTTATAAATTGAGTTTTAACTTTTCAATCTTCACAAGAGGCAAATAGGCTCTGTGTTATTCACGTGGCTCCGAATTTTCATTATGCCCTTGAGCCCTTCCTACTTGCTGATATTTCCGTTTGAGCCTAAAACAACCCTTCACCTGCCTAAGGTCAAGCGGGAGTGCAGTTCCTGCCGGTGTGGTGTGAGGCGTCTGGCCGTCCATTTTTCATTGCAAAAATACACAGTTCGGATTTAATTCGAGCCCCATATAAATTCAAATTGTCCATTGCTTGGATTAAATCTAAACCGTGTATTTTCATATTGAACGGTCGGATCCCCGGATCACCTGGTGCAGTGCAGGGACCCTTGATCCGGTCGCCTCTGCAAGAAAAGAGAAAAACCTCTAGTATTATATAAAAAAATAAATTTCTCCCACGAATTATATAGACTCGCCCCTGTAAAGTATTTTAGAAAAAAAATTCGCCCCTGCGTAGTGAGATTCCTGGCTCCGTCCCTGAGTTGGCCCTATTTACTTAAAATTCCTGTTTAACATAAATTACTTGAAGTCATTGAAGTGTTCTATTGGATTGAATCTGTCTAGTTACAGGCACTTTTTTTCTTTCCTTGATAGGGATGGGAGATAACATAACAGTACATAATCACGAATTGATAGTTTACCCTGGTAACCTTATTTTACAAAAGAATTATAATGAAATCCCGGTACAGATAAGGAATTATTTTGAAGTCCTCTAGCTTCATCGATCGAAATATCTTAATATCGCAAAGGTTGCTATTTATTTTATATTGTTAGTAAAACAAGGGTGACGAGCCCATATTGGCCGACGTTAAATACTGATTATACTTGTATAATCATACAGCTTTATTAAAATAATCATAATTGTCTATTCTTATTGCAAGAATTAGAAAATCAATTGAAATGGGCAATGCGAATATTTTATGAATACACACGAAGTGTTTTATTTATTTTTTCCCTAATTAGTACACCAAATTTTTTTTTTTTTATAAAAAAAGTCAACAAATGATAAGGATGTAGTGGAAAGGGAAAAGAAAAGGAAGAGAAGGTAGAAACTGACTATGATAAGAAAAAAGAAAAGGGAAGAGAAGGTAGAAAAGGAAAAAAAGAGTTCATGGGAATTGAACCCTAGCATTTACTAAGAAATACACAAACCTTTCCACCATGCCAAATGATTCCCTATTTCTTGTAGTGCAACATTATATATTTAAAACATGTTATGAACATATATATACCTAATTAAGGCTCTAAAAAAGGGCTATTTTTTGTGGGCCGCAGAGCCGGGCCTACCCAGCCTGTCCACAAGGTCGGCCTTGCATAGTGGCAAATAACTATTAGAGCATAATTTTTTCGGGGATTTGGGATGGGATTGGATCGTAAGGCTATGGATCCCAAATGTTCCACTTGTGTTTGTACTTTATAAATTGAGTTTTAACTTTTCAAGCTTCACAAGAGGCAAATAGGGTATAAAAGTGTACTATAAAAGAAGGTATAAATGTATTAGAAAGTGTAAAATATATATCCGAGTGCGTTTTTATATTTTGTTTTCTTCGTGCTTATTGTGTGTCCGTGGTCTCACGATAGCAATACCCATTTCTTAAAAGTCATTGGAGTATTCTATTGGATTGAATCCTGTCTAGTTGTAGCCTGTAGGAACTTCTTTCTTGCCTTGACAGCGATGGGATAACCTAACAGTACATAATCACGAATTGATAGCGTACTCAGTTTTCCAAAAGATTTTAGCACCCAGGTGCTAAAATCATGATTTTTCAAATCAAAAAATGAAGTGGTTCCGTGTATCGTTTTTCGATTTTTTTTGCACCAAATTATTTTACTATGGTACCTTATTTTACAAAAGAGTTCAACGAAATAGGGATGGCAATGGGGCGGTTCGGTTCGGTTATTGGTATAACCGAACCCATTACCCGAACCCAGATTAGTACCCATAACCGAACCGAAAACCGTTCGGGGAGGGGGTTTTGAAACCGTAACCGAACCGAACGGGGTTCGGGTAATCCCCGAACCGTTTGGGTACCCGAACCAGAGATATATAACCAACAAAAAATTTCTGCCAATTTCATCTAAAAAACTAGCATCCTTAGATATAAAAACTGATCAAAAAAAAAAAAAAACCTTAGATATAAAACCAACTACCCCATTCCTTCTAAAAACCACAACAGTAATACTTAGTTCCAAAACACCAATTACACCACAGGAGTGACTTAGTTGAAATTACAAATTTTCAAGCAAAACACAAGTCTTCCAAGTTTGAAAATACCACACCAGTACTTAGTTCAAATTACAAACAACATAAGGGAAAAAAAAAACATAAGGTGCTGCCTTCAGTCCTCCACTCCTTCATTCCAGATTTGGTAGCTTCAAGCCTTCACAATCACATGCCAACTCCAATGCCGAATTCAAGTCTGTTTAAATCAAAGTCAGGACACTTTAATGGAAATATGAGAAACTACCATGGAATAGGGCATCGAAGAAATCTAACTAGAAAAATACACTAGAACTTGGAAATAACAATTGAAACACCTCCCAAATTAAAGAAACAAGCAAAGAAACCATGTCAAAAGAACTCCATTATGCTCTAATTTAAAACCATGTCAAAACAAGCACTCATGTTGGATCACATATGGTGTCCAAAATTACAATACAGTCACAGAGCAACAAAAACCAACAAGGATGCCCTTAAATGGGGTTGTCCAATGGTTTGCACAACCAACAAGCTCAAGCATGGACATATTGCAAGAAATCCTAAAGACATTATGCAAGAAACCATAAACATATTATGCAAGAAATCATAAAGACATTACCTCACGAGTCACGCACGAATCCCCCGATTCCGAATCATCATATATAGTGGCGTACCCGGATGATGCTTCACCTAACAAAATGAAAATAACAAATTCTTAAGTATCGGTTTTATTTTACTAAAGTAACAAATTGCAAGAAACTAAATAATTACCTTTCATTTCTAAAGCCCACAACCAACTTTGAGCGCACATCAAGGCTTCCATCGTGTCGGGATGAAGTCTACTACGATGTGGACTCACCAACCTACCACTCGCACTAAATGCGGACTCCGAAGCAACCGAGGATACCGGAATAGCCAACATATCTCTAGCCATGGCTTGCAAAATTGGATACTTGCCTACATTTGATTTCCACCAATTCAAGACATCAAATCCCGGGGTTTTTGGCAAGGGTTCCTCCGCCTAATAATGATCTAACTCTAATTTTGCAGTATCGATGGTCTTTCTTCTCTTCGACTGAAGCATATAGACATCATATTGTGTCAATGACTCAACATCAATGTGAGTTGATTGGGAAGAAGACTCACCGATACCCTCCACCATTGAACTAGGATTTTGGTACTCCTTAAGCAACTTATAACAAAGTGAACGAACTCTTTTAACTTCTTCAATAAAATTTTCGGAAAACAACTTTGAGAAGTAGAATTCCAACACGTTCAGCTTATACCTAGGATCCAACACAGATGAAACCCCCACAACACCATGAATCACAGCCCAATACTTGTCAAATTTGTCCACCATTCTTTTGGCCATTTCCCTAACCACCGCATTCTCATCATAGAGCCAATTTCTCAAAGCAAGTCTAATCTCACATATATTTGGAAAGCATTGATTAGTAGTGGGGTATTTAGTTCCAGAAAACAACTCCGTCACCTTAAAAAAAATTTTCAGCTTCTCACAAACATCTTTAGCAAACACCCAATCCTCTTCACTCGGTAATGATTGATATTGAGAATCTCGTTTGCTCAAGCGATTAAATGTTGGGATTCCACCCCGTGTGGGCCATTGGGCTTAGGCCCAGATGGGAGGGGGCTAGGGTTTTAATGTGTACTCTATAAATACTTCTCATGTCTTGTATTATAGTGGTGTGGTAGCACAATGTAAAGAGAGAGAGGCACAGAATGTGAGAATGGGAGCCGGTTGTGGCTCTCCCGGAGAGAGAGATACACGAGAGAACTGGTGAGGATTTCATTATTGTGAGATTGAGTGTGAGTGTGTAACACAAGAACACGGATTTTCTCCGGATTATAGTGAAACCCCCCTCCCCGTGGATGTAGGTCCGATTTGGCCGAACCACGTATATTGTGTGTCGTGTTTTCTTTTGTTTTACTGCTTCTGTTGCGTGTGGTGCGTTGTTGGAATCCTAACATTAAACACATCCTTATAAAAGAGGGCGGTTTGAAGCATCAAGAAGGTTGAATTCCACCTAGTTGCACAATCAAGTCCTAGTTTCTTAGTACAACTCACTTTCATTTGGCGGACTGTTTCTTCAAAATTTTCCTCTCTTTTAGGTGATGCTGTCCAATTAGCTACACTATCCCGGATTTTCTCAATACCCACCTTTATAACATCCAACCCATCTTTAACAATAAGATTAAGAATGTGAGCACAACAACGCATATGAAACAAATCCCCACCCAACATAAGCGATGTCATATCAAATTGTCCACCAAAAGTCCAATCATGGCATCATTGGTGGAGCAATTATCAACCGTTACTGCAGAAATCTTCCTATCGATGTTCCAATCCATCAAACAATCCAACAATTGGTCACACAAAACTTCTTTCGTATGCGGGCATGACACATATATGAACCTAACATACAATATTGATGTTTAATTATAAATGGACAAATTAAGATTTACATTGAACAAAAGAATAAAGATGACAATATAAATTAGAAATACCTCAAAATGCGACTTTGCAAAGTCCAAGAATCATCAATGAAGTGTGTTGTGACAGCCATAAAGCCTTTCTTTTGATTACTCGAAGTCCACATATCCGTTGTGATAGCCAATCTATTTGAATTTTGCACCACCAAACTCATTGTCTTCCCCCTTTGGTATTCATAAATCTTAAATATTTCACTCTTTATTGTGTTCCTACAGGGCACCTTTGCCCTTAAATAAAGGTTGAAGGGGTTTTGAATACCTCCTAAATCCAACATGCTCGACAATTGAAAGAGGGTACTCATGCATGATAATGACATTTGCAAGTTCTTTTCGTGCCATACCTTGATCAAAACTATATGAAGTTAGATCCGTAGGACGGTCTCTATTCATGAAATTGTTTGTTAGAACTTGTTGCCTCATGCTTTCCTTCTTTAGGTGTTTCCGATTATAGTGTTGTTGCAAATGTGAAGTACCATTTTCTGTTTTTCCAGAAATTTTGGCTGGACAATACTTGCAACAAGCCTTCCACTCCCCATTAATTTTCACCCTTTTATAATGAGCCCAATACTTACTCCTTAATTTCGCTTCAGGCGAATTGTCTTCGCCGACTTGATCAGAACAAAATTCATCAGCAACATCCACATTTTCACTTGGATGGTCAGGTGATGATGATGGTAAGGGGCTGTCATTTTGTGGTTGTGATGGTCCAGAACTATCACTCGGATTTGTTGAATGAGCACTCGAACCGTTAGGTGATTCAGACATGATTAACCCTAACAAGACATGATCAACTTTATTTGCCATTGAACTGGACTATTTTCAAACGAGTAAACACAACAAACGATATATGGTTACATACCATATTCAAACGAGTAAACCCAACACAACAAACGAGTAAACAGATTTAGCACATAAGATACAGAGCATGTCACAGCTAAACCAGAGGATTTCAGATTCAGATTAATGTTCTAACAGATTCAAAATACTGTAAATGTCTATCATAGTGCAAAGGACATGCAAATTTAGCACCAAACAAGGCATTTTCAGCACCCAACGATGCAGTTTCAACACCTAATAGTGCATTTTCAGCACTTTAAACACAATCCAGCAGCTAAAACAAACAGTTTCCTGCTCCAAAATCACAGTTTCAGCAACTAGGTTCAGAAAATAAGACGAAGAATGTATCGATCACAGAATGTTCTGAATTAGCATGGTCATAAAACATCACAGAGAACATCAATCCCTTCTTTTTTTTGTAAAGAATTATTAAGTACAAATTCAATCTAAAAATCAAAGGAAAAAAATTAAAGATGAAGCTCCAATACATGTTGGATGGTTGTATTCCCAGACCTTCTCCTTAGAAAGGTCTCATAATGAGCTGGGATTAACAAATATATGCGTACAAAGATACATACAGAGATACGTACACAGAGAGAGAGAGAGAGAGAGAGAGAGAGAGAGAGAGAGAGAGAGAGAGAGAGGTACCAGACTACCAGAGCACAGATCGAGATCGGGGATCTCCTATTCTCCTATCTCGAGTCTCTGTGTATCAATAACCCTAACAAGACAGATTGGAGATTTGAGAACTTGATGCCAGGCATGTCGGCCGGAGAGAGAGAGAGAGAGAGAGAGAGAGAGAGAGAGAGAGAGAGAGAGAGAGAGAGAGAGAGAGAGAGAGAGGAGGAGGAGCCGATGTGAGAGAGAGATGATCGCCTCCCTCAACTCTGGAGTCTGTTTAGTGTTTCCAAAACCTAAATGTGAAGTGTGCTGCGGTATAACACTTTATATATAGTAGGGGTGAAATGTTATTAACATATACTACAGGGGTTAATGTGTAATTAAAAATTTCGGTTCGGTTCGGGTATTAGCACAACCCAGAACCGAACCGAACCCGTTCGGTTATCTCAAATCAGAACCCATACTCGTACCCGCGGGGAATATTTCGGTTATGGTTTGGGGAAAAAAACCGGTTACGGTTCGGGTACCCATCGGTTCGGTCACGATTGCCATCCCTACAACGAAATCTCGGTAAATATCGAAAGGTTGCTATATGTTTTTTATTGTTACGAAAACGCAGGTGTAATTCCTTCTGCACCGACCCCGTACCGACAGTGTCGTGGACGCCGTTGTGGGTTCCAATCGATCGATCCGAGCTGTTCACCCTTCTCAAAATCGAATTCCGAGTGGGCCTACGCGAGAATTGAGGCAATCAGACGACTGTATGAGCTCGATCCAAAATCAGCCCATTTCATTCAACGACCGTCCGATTGCCTTGATTCCGAGCCCACTCGGAATTCGATTTTGAGAAGGGTGAACAGCTCGGATCGATCGATTGGAACCCACAACGGCGTCCACGACGCCGTCGGTACGGGGTCGGTGCACCCCCGTCGGTGCAGGTAGAAGGGTTCGGTGACGAGCCTATATTAGTCGATGTTAATACGGATTATACTAATGTAATCATACTACTTTATTAAAATCAATTCGTTGGCAATCTCCACCACTGGTCCCTCTCAGCTTCATTTTTGAATACCACATGTCCAAGAAGTCTTTTTCCCAAATGAAGTATCACTACCAGATTTACTGTCATAGTTATTTTGGGGATTTGGGTTGGGATTGGATACGTAAGGCTATGGATCCCAAATATTCCACGTGTTTGTGCCTCTAATTTGGATGGGAATGCATATTTGATAATGTTGAGGGCGGCTATAATGCCACGTACACCACCTTTTATACTGCCACGACTATTTTAAAATTGTATGCCAATTCTACCCTCGCCGAAGTGTATGTAATCATTATTATAAACGAATATAACCATGATTTGGCGAGAGGGTAAAGTTGTCAGATGGCTCAAATAGTCGTGGGGTGATAAAAATTGGTCGTGTCATTATCAGTAACCTTTGAGAAAATGCCATATCTTGCTATTATTTCCATAAAGAAGTACTGAGACTAGCCGATAAAACAAAAAAAAGAAAGTATTGGGACTATTCTTTTACTTTTTAATCTTCATGAAATTTGTGATTGGTAATTTGCATGAAGAAAACATTGAAAATGCATGTCAGCCCAACTTAAACAAACAACGGACTATTCCGCGGTCCACTTTCAAAAAAAAGGGAAAAGGGAAGATCATTATAGTGTGGCCCATGGGCCCTGCAAATGACCGCGATGTTGAGGCCCAAATTTTACTGTCCGCAGTCCGATTCTCATACTGTAAATTACAAGTCTAGCTCTTTATGACTGACTGCAAGACAGATTTTGGAAAAAGCCCAATATTCCTAAGATATGGGCTAGATGAAATGAGGCTATCCTACATTTAGAAATATTGCTTCTTAATATAGTATCAAAATCCCTGGGCTAAATGCCCCAATTATTTCGTAATAGAATCCTTGGGCTAAATGCCCCAATCCAACCCAATGAAAAGTTGTCCTAGTATGCCATGACTTTAAAATAAAATGTAACAAGTTCGAACTACATATATTTGGAACAAGTTCAGAGTTTCTGTCGTCTTTTAATTTTAAGGACTCAACCGTCCAACTTAGGGCATTTACGAGCTCCGAGTGTGAGCTCATTTTGATGATCAAAACGGATTCATATTTTTTAGTTTTAATATTTCAGAGTGTACCGAGACAGTTTACGATGATTGATCATCTTGACCAATATCTCTATGCTTAAATAATTAGTGACCAGGTTAGTAAAAATGGCACATGAGAATGTGGGTTTCCTTCCATTCATCATGATTCATTAGAGAAGAGGAATCTTGATAACTGCAGGTAGTGCTGGCCGAAGTTGACCAAGGCTCCTTGTTGATAATTTAAGCTATTTACGAATATGTACGATATGCGTACACTCACAAGTACAGTGTATCTACATATAGAGGCTGTAGAGACGAGGACGGAGCAAAGATTTTACCTTTGTGGTGATGAAAATATGTACTTAGAAAATAAGTACATTAAATCTACATGTCGCGTCGATGATAGACTCAGCATCGAAACTTCGGGCAATATCCCCCTCAATGTATGTGATCAAGAAACTTGCCAAAAAATCATCCTCCATCCTATTGCACAATCTAGTCTTCACAAGTTTCATACCTGAAAATGCACGCTCTGTCGCAACGGTTGAAACTGGCATAGTCGATACTAGAGGGTAAAAGATTAAAAAAACCTAGTGGTGGCGAGTTTATATAATTCGGATATAAAAATTTATTTTTTATATAATAATTACATTTTTTGAAAACGTTTTTGTGGTGGCCACTGCCACTTGTTTCCCTGGCTCCATTCTTGCTAGAGGCACCAATTTTACTCCATAAAAGATGAGGTGTGGGTTGGGTACTTGGGTGGCTACCCTGCATCCCACATAGATGGTCAGAGCCATTAACGTTCCGTCAAGTTTTTCAAATTTCTGTAAGTAATTTGATTAATTCATCTAATTTTTTTGTCGAGAAGCTGCAATCCAAAATACAGAGCCAAAATTGCATAAAAGTGCCGTTGATCAAATAACGAAAGTCATAAAAGACAATCTGTATAGTCCCAAACACTTTTGGACAGTCAAGATGCTCGGTCGGACACTACGTGACCATATCCGACCAACACCCAATTTTTTCTCGATTTTCCAGGTGTCAGCCCTCAATGACGAATACCAATTAAGGGGTTTTTTTTATTTTCTGTTGATGTTTTTGTTCTTCTCCTCCCTTTGTGCTGTGTAGTGTTTTCCTCCTTTATGGCGCTTTTCACCTTCTAGAGTTTTGTATTTATGGATTTCATCTGTTTTCATTGTCATTGATTTGGGCTACCCACTACCCAGTTGTTGGGATCTGCTCTTGCAGTACTTGTTATTTGGATATGTGCTTTTTAGTGACACAGGGGTGCTGCGCAGCGTGCTGTGCGGTGACTTTTGGTGCCATACGTGCCGACATCGTTTCGACGATCGGAGACGTTCACCGCGTAGAGCTCGTCGAGTACTACAACTCTACCAAAAATTAACTTAATCGGATATCGTTAAGTCTCTCATCGGAACAAAAATAACTTGAAAAAAATGGGTTCAATGGTTTTCATCCAGTGTTTCAAGTTATATGTGTTTTGATTTTTGTCAAGTTATATGTGTTCCGATAAAGCACTTAACGATATCCAATTGAGTTGACTTTTTGAAGAGTTGTAATACTCGACGAGCTCTACGCAGTGGACGTCTCCGATTGTCGAAACGATGCCGACACAGTGCCAAAAGTCACCGCACAACACGCTGCGCAGCACAAGGCTGCGCAACACCTCCCCTTTGTCCGCTTTTTAGCTTGGAATGCTAATGTTGGTTGTAGTTCTTTCCATACTTGACGCATCGTTGTAGCAGAAATAGACTAAATTTCGTTCTAGTAGACGAATTAGTTTTCCTTAGTTTTTAGATCTCATTCTAATAATGCTGCCTAGCGGAAAAACGCCCTCGATTACTGCCGGAACAGCCCTGAATTGCCTGCTTGCGGTTCTTCTTCGCCCCGGAATGCTCCCATTGCCCGAGGAACTCCCGGCAACCTGCTCTGCATCAATACTGCAGTACATAGCTCAGTAAGTGCCATTTGACTTCTTGAATAAAATTTCCGATGTTAAAAAAACAAAAAGACATGCCAGGATATATATGTGCATTCAGCACATTTTTTAGGTGCTGATAGGCATAAAAAATGAAAGACTTATCCGGCCTTTTGGTCACTTTTAGGCCATGAGTCACACAGCACGGATACAAATCAATTTCTGCACTTCAATAGGTTCCTATTCCTTTCATGACATAAGGCCTTCCAGCAGCTTATAACTTTATTCACAAAGTCATCCACTTTATTGAAAAAGCTGTGAGTACATCTGAATCTTAATTAACATTGGTTAGTTGATCAACTATGGGCCATTATTTTACTTGGCCAACAGCTAAACTGCATGAACGAATTCCCTCTTAATATTAAAAAGATTTCTGTTCTTTTTTTTTTTCCCTGGATCTCAAACAGTGGCGGAGCCAGGAATTAAAGTTGGAGGGGGTTGAAGCCGCCGAACTATGAAAGAATCTTAGTTCAATGATTTTTTCGAGATTAAATCCAGTCTTTCGAGTTATTATGAGACAATTTTGATAAATTGAAAAATTAATCACGAGTATTAATTGAATTGTATCATATCATTCTCTTAACGCAGTTTCATTGTTGTACGGTATCATTCACCATATTTAGTGTTCTCGAAGTGAAAATTATTATTACTTTTTAATTATTTCTGTAATTTTAGAATTTTTTTAAAAAATATCTATACAAAATATACTCCAAAATAGGAAAATGGGAGGGGCCAGGGCCACCCCAGCCCTTACATAGTTCCGCCCCTGAGCTCAAAGTAATAAATGTGTTCTTTTTGACGAAAACATTTCTACCAATGAGAAAAAAATAAAAGCTATTGACACATTTACCCTATTTTATTTATCAAACAACTCTTTCAAACTGTAAAAAAGTCATTTTGCTATGAAATAAATGAGAGTTGATAATTTGTTATTGCTTTTTATTATTAGAAAAAAGGTGAATTTTAGAGGACAGTCACTTTTGGCTCATTTCACCATATTTTTGAACAAAAGTTTGTCGATTTGAGGGGCCTGTGAAATAGATATAGAAACCGCAAGGGGTCTATTGTCATTTCTCATACATAAACTAGGCCATAAATTTGTTGCAAGAAACCTTGGTGCAGGTGGACTTTCTTGCCCCACTCACTACGTGGTACCATTTTTTTTGCAGTGTGACAGGGGAAAGACAAGGGGGTTATGAACTGGATTTTAGCAGCGGCAAATGTTGTGGTGCTACATTTTCCCTTGATTAAAATTTAAACATACGTTTATGCCACACTTTTACGTTCATCAAATGTACATTTTCTTTTTCTCTCTCTCTCGCGCAAACTTGTTTTTTAGATCCTAATTGACAATCTTTACCAACAATATATATAGCTGATGAATCTTCCTGTGTTAGTTCGATAGGGGTGTGGCGGTGCTATGGGAGCGGGAGCCCTGTAGTAACAACAAGGTGTAGTGAGGCGAATATCGGCCGTTAAAAGTGTTTTGGACGTACGGTTCAGAGTACTTTTCGTGTGAATAGTTTAACAAGAATGAACGGCCAAGATTCTCACTACACGCCTGTAGTGAGGGCTCCCGGTTCCGCCGTGGCTGTCAAATGGAGTATTCGCGCGGAAATGAGATTTGGAAAACATTCAGAACAGATATGGCTTCAAAGCATGGTGAAAACAATGGCTCATTGTTTTTTCTTATTTTCAAGGACATTTACAGCCTAATCTATCATTACGAGGTCTTGGACATTGAATAGGCAAGAGACATTAATATTGAAAGATCACATATATATGTTTGTCAAGCTGTTTGGTATTTTTTCATTTTAGTGAAGTTTTTATTTGCTTTGGTTCATAATTTTCTATTTTAGACTCGTCCCGTCGAAATGGGTCATTAACCCATAAAAATATAATGTGAATTTAACGAAAAATAAACAAAGACGAAAGAAATACCAAAAGGAAAAACCCGAAAGATTTAGGGAGAATGGGTATGCCCACTTTAAGCATATGTGCAAATGAATTGTTGCACTAATGCATGAGAACTTCATTAATTAATGTGGAGTGGAAAATCAGGCATGACACAGTCCCAAGATCCTAACTTCAACTTTTTTTTTTTCGTATCATATTCTAAGAAACTGCTACCTAGGATGACAAATGAAAGTAAATGTGTCTTTTTAACTTGCTAATTAATTAAGGAGAGGTTATTGCATGCTCCAGGAGCATGGCTCCACAGGGGCTTTGAACCACTCATATTTGTGTGGGCTTCACATATTTTGGTGTGGACACCATGACACAGCGGAATTTACAAGAGAATAGTTAGCGTACTATTCCAAACGAGATAGGGTCTCGAATTCATGAGAGTTCTTGAATCCATAAGAGAAAGAGCTTAAGTTCAGAACTGATTAAAAGCTGCTGGAATAAAGAGATTACATGCCCTTTTACAGGGAAACCCTAACAAATACTATTAAAAAATTAAAGTATCTCGGAAATTAGGGAAACCCCCAAAATTGAAAACCAAAAACAAATCTAAGACTTCCCTAACTGGAATAACTGAAAACGGAATTATAAATTAAGAGTAATCTGTAATCTAAATATTTTCTAAAATAGCAAAATTACTAAATTAAAGTCCTAAATTAAGGAATTTGGCCGGAATCCGAATTTAGTCGCGACTTTAGGGTGGTGAGTCATGACCGCACTGCACTACAATTCTGATTCAGCCCGCCAAGTTTGGGCCGATTTTGGGCTCGTCAATAAATTGCTGAATTTGGAAAAAATTTAATTAAAAACTGTTTGAGCCTCCGAGGCTTTGACGGGTCTAATTGATCACATAAGTGGACTGCTACTTATTTACATCACACCATACAAATGTGTGATTTAGAAACCCAGTGGAGAAATGGCCCGGGAGCATTAAATAATTTCGGCTGCGAAGGCCATCTTGTCGTGTACTTTGTGACATATATAGCAGCCGCCAAAGATAGTAATTGGTTGGCTTAGTTACCTAATATGCCATTAGTTAGCTTAGACTTATACATCACGCATGTTAATTATTTGAGGATATATCAGCGTGCCAAAAATCTAAGACAGTTTAATTGCTGTGGCTTAATTCATTAATCTCTTGTTAATGGAGGCTTAGTCATTGATGATAAGTATCCAGATTAATTTCATGTAAGTTCGAGGAGAAACAATCACTGTGTTTGGTTGATAATTTTGAGAAAAATATTTTGAGAAATATTTTTGAGATAGTGTTTGGATGAGTTTTTGAAAAAAGTAATAATAAAAGAGAGGTGTAATAATTGGAGAGAGATAGAGAGAGAAATGAGAATAATGATTGGAAAGAGGGGTATGAGTAGAGAGAGAAATGTGATTAATAATTGGAGAGATGAGAGATGAGGAAAGAATATTTTTGGAAATTTTTTTGGAAATGTGAAGTGAACAAAGTGATTCATGTCATCCACAAATGCTTTTTTAGGTATATTTCTAGTAGATGTTCAATATATAAAGCGCCGCCTCCTGCTTACTAGTTCTACGTACTGTGACTAATTCTGTGGCGGTGGTAGAAACTTTTGGGGTGATTGGACACTCACGGAATCCTTCACGAGTCCGGAGTCATCGTGTCTTCACCCTTCGGCGCCGCTTGATATCGGACTCGACGCGAATTGTTGCTTTTAGCCTTCTGTGCCGAGCAACATGATAGCCGATGCGGGCACTGGGCCGAGCCATCACATTGCTTGTGTGCCGCGTGAACTACCGCGTGGCTACGACAATCGTGCCCTTTAGGCCACTTTGGCTTGCCGAACCACTAGTTACCCTAATGGGATTTGGCTTCCCAGCCTTTTCGACTAGTCCCTTTGGCGTCATCTTTCGGCAAAGCGCGTTAGGTTTCCAAGTTTACGGTTGGCTTGTCTTGAGAGAACTCAGCTGATTCTTCAGGTGTAGGCGTAGACTGTTCGGCCCCTACAAAACAATTACTTATTGTGTGAACTCCATTTTCTAATTACCGATATACTCCTATGTTCAAGATTAGCCCCAAAGGTTAGAAATATTGACTGGTGGGTTAATTTGCTCCTCACATAATTGACTAGGGTTTAATTATTGAGGTCACACCATACAACAAAGAAATTTCTTGTAAATCCCTTATTCCCAGCGTAGATGGTTATGGCTTGCCTTTGCCCAGACTGGGGCGGGAGTGTGCGCAAAGCTGGTCCGGACAACCCTGACTGTCGAACAAAAAAATAATAATTCAAGATTGACTTGAATCGATATGGTTAGGAGGGTAACAGATAGCTACAAAGCAAATAACAATTACTCCACCTTTTCCCCCGTGACACCAACAAGATTCAATATACAAGTACATCTCAATGGACTTTCACTATTTAGTTTGTCTTTCTCTATTAAAAAAGAAGTCAAAAGCTAAAAGGGCATGCATTTTGTACAGCAAATTGCAGAGTATCCCAAACCGCCACTCATTTATATACCCAAAAGAAATGAACTAACGTTGTACTTTTAATATTGCCTTAAACTTGCCAATTCACCTCTGACCAATAAACGACCATGTAATTCTCTATCAAGCACGCCTCCTCATCTTTCAACTGGTAACCAATCATCATATGCCAGGTCAGGTGAATTAGCAAAAGGTTTTGATGTGATGTGGTCAGCTAGTCACCCATGACAAGTTGAATTGAAAGAATTGCGGTTTCATAAAAGCCTTATGTCAGCCGTCAAAACCAGCTTACATGCACCTTAACTAGTCTTAGGTTTTAAACCCACAATCTATTTGCGGGGAGCTTAAAAATTCTCAATTAAAGACGGAGCAAAGAGCAAAGCTCCTTTTGGATTGACCCAAAAGAGTTGATAGCATATTAGAGGTTTCAATCTAGAGATTTTAGGAGCAAAACTCTATATGGACTGACACAAACTTAAGATGACCACAAGCGTTGATGGTTTTAGATACTTAAGATGACCACAAGCGTTGATGGTTGATGGTTTTAGATACATCTGTGTCTCTGGATTTCCTTTTCTTAATAAAGTTCATGTAAAAGTCACCTTGCATTAGTATTTTAAACTCATTAAATTTCACACCAATCTTTCTATATAAGACCTCTGTCTGCAAAGTTCAACCCAACTTCCTAGGCATTCAATGTCTAAGGTTTATCCTAAAACACCTTCTTCTTCTTCTTCTTCTTCTTCTTCTTCTTCTTACATGACTTCGAAAAGAGAAACATTTACTGTATGGATGAAATCACTGGTCCTACATGGGAGTGGCTGCACTGTTTTCGATACGAATGGTGAGATCGTTTATCGCATCGATAACTATGAGAAAAATAGAAGCAATGAAGTCTATCTCATGGACCTGAAAGGCAATGTCCTCTTCTCTATCCGCCGGAAGGTACAAATCTATGATTGATAATTGCAGAAGGTACAAGGCAATGTCCTCTTCTCGATTCTTGTTTTTGATTCTATGTTTCTGTGTTGCAGAAAGTAATATTACCTTTCTTTGGTCATTGGGATATTGATAAATGGAGTGGCTGTAAAGAGAACAAGCAAGAGGGACGTACTCCATGGTTTCGAGCAAGAAAAGACCGCAGCGTTCTCGGTAGAGACGTAGCTTGTCATGTTGCTCTAGGGAATGATAAAGCTACATCAAGCGGCTACACGATATCAGGATTGGTCGGTAACTTATCGTTTAAGATAACCGACAGTCACGGCCAACTTGTTGCAGAGGTTAGTCTCTTCAAAAACAAAAGTGAATGTTTGTCTTTGTTGAAAATCGGCTCGATAAAGAAACCGTCTGGACAGAAGTCACGCCATCCAGACGGTCACTTTCGTTATTAGGTTAGCCATCACGGCCATCTAGACGGTCACTTTTGTTATTAGGTTAGCCATGCGCGTCACATACGTTTCTAGCAACTCATATGGCATCACAAATGATTCAGGTTACGAATAAGAATCTGCAGCGTACTAAAAACGCTCTTGTTGACTATCCCTTTACCTCTATTGCAGCTAATTTAAGGTCTCTTTTTTGCATCATAAGAGAGAACATATATCATTTGCCAAACAAGCTGGAACAATTTTTCGACAAGAAAAGAAAATGCAAAGATGATTTCATAAGCCGCAACAAACTTGCAAAAAGTGTTATTCTCATGTTTTTTTCTTATGACCAGGAGTCCGGTCCAGTTCAATTTGCACGCAAGTGTTATTTAAATTGAGTATGTGAGAGTAATGGTGCATTTGGGATTTTTTTTTTGCAGGTGAAGCAAAAGCAATTATCTTCAGGTGTAATGTTGGGAAATGATGTGTTAACATTGGCGGTGGAGCCCCAAATAGATCATTCACTTGTTATGGCTCTTGTGACTGTCTATGGATTGATGAGAGACAAGATTTGAATGACAATAGTCAAGCACAAAAAGCGACTTCTTTGGTGATCAAATGTGCCGTGGTCGCCAATTGTTCAAGATTTCGTGACCAAAGTATTTTTGGTCACTATTTGTTTGATTTTTCGTGACTAAAATGCGGGCAGTCACCAAAACTGATCACCAAAAGCGTATTTTGCATAAGCTGTAATTTTTTTGTTGTTTTGTTCACGAGTATGAATATTACATGTAGGAAATTACATGAAGAGTAAATAAGCAACCTTCCCTTATTGGCATTCTTTCTAATTTCGGGTAGGAACATGAAGAAGCTAAGATTAAAAAAAAAAAAAAAAACTGTGGCGAAAAAACCAAAAAATAATTCTGAAGATAAACACACATTAGTCAAGGAACTTGGTTTATTACTGGAAAAAAATGGGATCTGTACTGACTGCTGAGGGCACTGTGAGTAAATCATGGGCCTTACCCGGTGTAGTGATACAATCGAAAATGTGTTTTGTAGGGTTATCTTTGACTAATATTAAGTTGATCGGTAATAAATAAAAATCAAGTAAGTTTTAGTGAAGCTGAGGACAGTTTGAAATTTTGGCATTCTTGCGTCCGCCACTTGTGTCAACTAACCCAATTATATCAATATATTGGTTCAACATCTTACTCCATCCCCTTTTCAATGTGACTTTCAAATCAAATTTTTTCTCATTTTTTAAAATAATCCTCTACTTTTACCCAATAACTCTTTACCCCTTAAATTTTCAAATAGTCAAAATTAATAGCTGTATAAATTTTTAACCATGAACTTTTCAAGACGGACACTTATTATGAGGCAATCCAAAATGGAATACTCGACAATTATTTGGGGACGGAGGGAGTATTTTTTCAATCCTTGTTTGGGAATCACCTTAAAAGTCGAAAAACCTTAACTATACATTGTAATTTTCTGACATTGTTAAACATCTACAGGGATGAAACTAGATGTAACACCTTGAAAATTGGGTACGTTAATAAATAAATTTTGTAATTTATTTAAATAAAAATGCCAACTTCATTAAAATTCCCAAAGAATAGTTAATAATTTTTTTTGCGAAAATTAAAAGTAGACTAACTTATAACAACTGAAATGAATTGAATTCGTACACTGTCTGAAAAATTTAAACATTTATTTATAGATCCAACTGAAATAAATGACATAGTCATCTAGCTATATTCTACTGATAAAGCCATAGGTCCGCCACCTGATTCCCATCTAATTGCTCCATCGCCTCATAATCAGAAGGCGGCTTCTCATCTTCTTCTGTACCTGGCGTTGGGGACGCCAGGGCCACAAAAAGTAGCACCGTGAGTGGTAAAATTACACTCAGTAGGGCGCCCTAAGCCATCCCTTTACTAAAGTTACTCATGCAACAATTACACACATAACTGATATTTTATTTCGTATGAAATACTCATTTTTCACATCATTCCTCAACAAAAAGGATTCACAAAATTTTATTAATCTCGTTCCAACCTTGAACATATACTTTCCGTCACAGGCTTCCATCCACAGTATACCTCAGGTGCCCGATCACACAACAAAGCCACCTCAGGGTATACTGCGCACAACCCACGATTGATCACCCATTGATCAATCTCTATCCGACATCGATTCTCACCCACAGTATACCACTACAAGAAAAATTACTTATGGCGACGAAATGTGGTGAGGAAATTCAAATTTCCTCGCCAAATGGGTCTCTATGGCGAGGAAATTGATTTCGTCGGCAAAGAATACTCTATGTCGACGAAATTATATTTCCTCGCCAAAAAGCAAAGATTTGGCGAGGAAATGAATATTTCCTCGCTAAAGGGCACCCATTTGACGACGAAATTAACTTTCCTCGCCAAAAAGCTAAGATTGGCGATGAAATTATATTTCCTCGCTAAAGGGCACCCATTTGCGATGAAATTATCTTTCCTCGCCAAAAAGCTAAGATTGGCGACGAAATGAATATTTCCTCGCTAAAGGGCACCCATTTGGCGACGAAATTTATCTTTCCTCGCCAAAAAGCTAAGATTGGCGACAAAATTATTTTTCCTCGTCAAAAAGCTAAGATTTGGCGAGGAAATGAATATTTCCTCACTGAAGAGCACCCATTTGACGACAAAAATTATCTTTCCTTACCAAAAAACTAAGATTTGGTGAGGAAATAAATGTTTTCTCGCCAAAAAATCGAAGATTTGATTCATTTCCATGGTTTTTACCCGTATTGGGGTTTTCCACAAGCTAGAGGTGGGGCACACGCAAGTCAATTTTTGATAACTTTTCAAGTCATGTATGTCTCATTTGGTTGTAATAAGACGAAATAATCAATCGTTACACGTAAATGCATGGTAATATAACTCTAAAATATCACATATTACTCTAGAAGCATGGAATAATTACTCATTGCATATGACTATTGTAGTTTTTTCAATTTTATTTTTACTCTATTTCACCGTAGTTTGACACTTCAAAGATCAAAAAATGTTTCGCAAAACCGTACTTGTGTAAATTTATAATCGGTATTTAATATCGTAAAATAAATAAGTAGTTCAAATTAAACACTTATCCTATTTATGATACCATAAAATTATAATAAAAGAACTTATTCGTCGTATGCACACGCTAATTAGTGAGACTTAATGTATACATATCGCATTGATCATGTCATTTGCATATAAATCTATTATTATTATTATTATTACTCAAGTAGAATAATGATTTGGGGATATTGCGAAATCACACCCACATGAACTGAATTCTCTGTTGAGTAAGGTATGAATTTTCAAGTGATTCATCTCTTATAGCCTTGAATGCTTTTTCTTGCGTGTTATGGTTTTTGCTCTGTTGCCTGGCATTTTCTACAGTTACCATGTTGCATCGGAAATGCATTTCCAACTATAAAATAACGTTCTTGGTTATTGTTTTGTCGGTTTGAACCCCTAAGTGTCAAAACTTAATTTTTTTTTTTTTGAAAAACAAATTATAGGACATGTTTAGACAAGTTGTTATCATGTTTGAAGATTGTACAATAGGGTTGGAAATGTCCATTGTTCTTAGATCACATGGAAATTAATATCAGGCGCATCTTCTAGCCCTAGGAAGTGTCGTTCTTAGGTTGAGCATTTTGATTGTGACAACTAAAGTTGCCATGGGTTAGTGATATGTTCTACCATAATTTTTGTATCCAGAAACCGTGAGCATTGCTGGGATTTCATAAGGATATTCTGTCCAGGGTTTCAGGTGGTTCTTTGATTTGGTTTACACTTTTTTTTGTGCATTATAGGCGTTACCAATAATAAGGTCTTGAGCTAGACAAGAGAGGAGCCTGAATTTTTGGGTAGTGGGTCAAAAATTATGTCCACATGCAAGTTACTAGTTAAAAAAAAAAAAAAACCTACCCAAAATAAGAAGCTAACTAGAAGGTAGACATACCCTCATAAATGTAGTTTTGATTTATAATTGGTTCCAACAACTTAATTATATTTAAAAAAAGATGCTCGATAGTCTCGTTTGTAATGCTAGCAACTTCAAAAAAAAGAAAAAAATGCATGGGATTTCAATGTACCCAGAGCAAGTTGAGACAATTTAGAGAATTTTTGTGGGGTCAAAATACAAAATTTAGCTGCAAACTATCAAATGCAAAATATCAAATTATAAAAAATAAAAACTTCAGTAAAAAGAAATAACATTAAAAGATTTAAGAAAGAAGTTTAAAGAAACACTACAAAGAGACTAAAATTAGACAAAAAGATTTAAAAAAAAAATAGTGAGGTGAAAAGAACTACAAAATGTTATATATTAAAAGTTGTTGAACTTTGCATTGAAATGGATGTTGGTGTGGTGGATGGGGCGCGTGTCGCTTGAGAGGAGGTCGTGGGTTCGATTCCCAGCAGAGGAGGAGAAGCTGAAATTGGATTCGTTCTTTTTTTAGTCTCAGAAGTTTTGGCGAGGAAATTTTTCCTCGCCAAATGTTCAGAATAGGCGAGGAAAACAAAATTTTCTCGCCAATTAGGCAGAATAGGCGAGGAAAAATTTCCTCGCCAATTGGTCAGAATAGGTGAGGAAAAATTTCCTCACCAATCGTTCCGAATAGGCGACAAACAAATTCCTCGCCAATTGGCAGATTAGGCGAGGAAATTTATTTTTCCTCGCTAGAATACCTTTTGCGACGACCTTTTGGCGAGGAAACCTGGCGAGAAAATTTTTCCTCGCCAATTCCTTTAGCGAGGAAATTTGGTGTTTTGGCGAGGAAACTCAATCCGGCGCCCGATCACATAGCAAAGCTACCTAAAAGTATAAACTGCGCATGACTAAAGACCCATACCGGACACGTCCCAACCCCAAATTTCGCGACTAAATTCATTCATCCTTATACTAATTTTTTTTTATCAATACGTGCTTAACAATTGGTTTCATGCATCACGTGGGTCATTAATCACATAATTTTAACATGACGAGTAAATAAAATAATCACAAAGTTAAAGACAAATTTAACATAATATGTAAAACGAGAAACATTCTTAATTTACCATAAATAGCAAACTAACTCCATAATCATGAGATTTTATAGAAACATTAAACTTTACGCAACGAACAGATTCTATGTTTTACTCGGGTTCTAAATCCTTCATTAAAGAGGTCGAAATTGGATTTTAAAAATAATTTGCAATTTGTCTCGTGTTTCACTACAGCAGAAACTTTGAAAAATCATATAAAATTCTATGTAACTCGGATCTTGACGAGTTATATATCAAAGTTGCTTAACTTTTCAAGATCTACAACTTTTCAGTTTTGAGTGTTTCCTGAATCGACTCGAAAAAGGCCCGAAACTGACGAACATAATACAATACACGAAAACCCGATTTTTCAACGTCAAACTTTCACTATCCATTCGATGACGATCTAGTTTTCGGTGTACAAACTTTCTACACTTCTCCACATACACACTAACTATAAAAACAGTAAACTAAAGTAATGGTTAGGTTTAGGGTTCCCTACCTTTCTTCCGACGACTTAGCGCGATAAAGAGAATTGGAATCGTCAGAGACCACAATAAGTTTAATTATTCTGTTGAAGCCAAGAGAGAAAGAGAAAATGCTGTGACTTTTGTGTGGAGTAAATGAGAGATACAATGTTATTAAATAAAGGGAGTGATAATTAGGGAGAGATAATTAGGGAGTTTGAAAAGGAATGAATAAGTGGAATAGATAGAGATAGGGAGAGGGAGAGAATTAATAGGAGAATTATAACCAAATAAAGATAGAGAGAGGGAGAGAGATTCCGATTGACAGGAGAAATAATAGGGATTGGGTGAGTTTTTGGAGACAAATTAGGAGAGAGGGAGAAAAGTTAGGGACTCTCATTATTTTTTTTTAAAAGTAAATACAATATAACATTATATCCATATATATACCATATACTTATCCACTAGATTAGGAAATTCAAATTAAAATCATTTGGTTTGCAATTTTTTTTTTTTTGAAAGTTTATCAATATAATTAATAAGAAACCTGGTCTTTACACTAGAGGAGAGCCAATAGGGGCAGTTGCCCTTGCAAGAAAAAAAAAATCTAGTAAAATTTCTATGAATTATATAAGCCTAACCCTATAAAAGTATTTTGAAAAAAAATTTGGTTACGTCACTGTCTGCGAATTGTATGGCCAATAAACATTTGGTTACCATCTCTGGTGCATGACGATGTTCACTCGCCACATCGTAATTCGGTTTGTCACACATCACGCAACCCAACAAAAAGAGAATAGTTTGTTAGATTCGTATTGCCTTTTCTGGATTCATTATTTATCTTGACGAGCGAAATCTTAAAATTAAAAAGTTATGAACAAATTTTTTTAAATTTTTTTTTAATAAAAATGAGTAAAGGTTTGAAAAATGATTCATTGTATTTTTATTTGCTTAAGTAAACTTTTTTCAATTTCCGTCCGTACTTTGTACTTTTCGATTTATTCGCATCTAAATAAAAAATTAATCTCAATCTTTTCGTTGAGAAACTACGAAAAATCCCTAAACACCATTAATACTTTTGTCTAAGAATAATTAATTCCGTTCTTCTTTTTTGAAATTGTAATTGAAATAGTATAATTAATTTAGTTCAAAATCTGCCCTTTGTCAGTCCCCTTCTCAAATTGCATGGTTGCTGTGCAAAAACAAAAATGCATACTACTTGTAGACACCCCAATTTTGATGACTTGTGCATCCCCGATGATAAAAAAGAAGAACGCGCGAAATGTACCTCAGAACAGCTCCTTGAGTCGAATAGATCGGAAGAACCAAAAACCCAAACCTACCTGGACTGTACGGCCTCATCTCCTGAGCCGCACGGCTTGAAAAGCCACATACACCGCGTGGTGTCAATTTGTGCACCGTACGGTACACTTTTGACACCGTATGACACCCTTGTCCCATCAACAGGATTCCCGCGTTTGCTTCAGAGCAATGATGCGATGCTGTAATGATACGATTCCTGGCGTACGGGAATCACCCTAATCATGAGATCGTCTGATGCTTCGTCTATATAAGCTGTGAGAAGGGAAGGCCGAAGAAGGCCGGTTCACCAATTCTCAGTAAAATCTCTCTCAAAACAAAACTTACCATCCTCTCGTTACTCTGTCAAAAAAGCCATTCCCGGTTCAAATCATACACCAAAAACTCTTGCTTCCATAATCCAACAACTACCATTTCCAGCCTCCAAATCGATCCTTCTCAAAGACTTTGGTCTTGACAGAGCAAACCCAGAGGTATATATTCACGTTCATTGAAATAGCAATCTTTTGAGGGAAACTTCCACCGGACTCAAGGAGAGCCCCGTAGCTCCTCCTTGAATCCAAAAGGAAATAATTCAGCAAAGTTCAAACCTCTCGGGTGGGTATTTCGCGATATTATCCATTGTCGTGGAATGCCGTCCCTAAAATGGAGGTACACTCACTCAATAAAACCATTTTTCAAACTTGTTTTCATCAACAAATAATGTGGTTTTTGCATAAAAATAGAGCTTGCTTTCAATCGGGTGAAATCCAGAATTTTTGAAAATCATAACTTACAGAGGCACCGTACGACATCCCTTTTGTACCGTGCGGTGTGATTTTGGACACCGTACGGTGTCACTGGAAAAACATTTTGGATGCTCTGTTTTCTGAAATCCGACGCTCTGTTTTTGGGAAAACCAGTGGGGTAAAATTGCACTTGACCCCCTTTACTTCACGTTTTTACATTTATACTCCCTCTTAGTTAACTTTCTCGCATTTATCTACTTGATTGCGTGTTGATTGATTTGTGATCGTTATTTATTTCTTTTAAAGCATGATATTACTTGATATATTGTTTATGTGAAATAAAGTCTTCAATAAAATATTTTCAAAGAATAATTCCACAAAGGTTTAGTAGAGACCGGAAAATTTCGGGCACGCGGGGTGCATTTTTCAAACAAAACTTTCTCCGCGGGTAACCTGGCTCCCAAACCCAAATCTCTATTCTTCGCAAATCAAACCCTTTGTTAGCGGCACAAGAGTCATTATTTTTTTTAATGATTTCTCAAGTACCTAACATTTTCCAAAAATTAAACCCTGGGTGGCGACTCTAAATTTTTCCTTTTTTCCGGATCGCCCTTTTTCACAAATACAACCAAAACGTGTGGGTACCTGAAGCAATGTCCACACTACTTTGCAATCCAAGCTAGAAGGTTTCTAAACTAATTTTTTTGGGTCTTGCTAACCGAGGTTAATAGGTATACAACAAACAAGTTTGGATATGAATACACGTTTCATGGGTATTAATATATTTTCACGGATATCAATACTTTTTTTTTTTTGATATCGATACATTTCCTAGACATTATCCTCCACTCTATGAGTTGAGGTTACCATTTTCCATTTTTTGGTAAATATTTCTAAACTAATTTGTTTTGAATCTTTTGATTCTATTTCCTTTCAATTTGAATTCAGGTACACAAGAAGGTTTGATTTGCTTCCTTAAAATTTCTCTCTTTCCTTTTTCTGATTCTAGCTGCTACTCATTTCCGCCGTTCGATACATGAACAAAGTTTCGTAATAAAATGTTTTTGGAAATCCAACAAACATTAAAGTAGAGACCGACTCTCGTGTCGGATGAGAGAGATGCCATAAAACCCTTCTCCTCTTGTAATGTGGCACCCGAACCCAAGATATTAGGGTGACGACGGACCAGTAACAAAAGTCTTTTTCAAAACACGGCACGAGAGTCATTTTCAAGTTCGGTTTTTTGGGTGACAACCCAATGACCCGGGTGGTGACTCTAAAAACTCGAACTTGAAAAGCAGCGGCGTGTCCACAATTATGCTAACATGGTATAAGAGTCAGGTCTTGGCCTCTTGGGTGGCCTCACCTCGCGTGATTGAGTCTCCGTCACCCGAGTCTAATCGTCTCGTCTCCACAATTTGTACCTCCACATGCATCCGGACTGCACGTGAGGGGGAGTGTTAGACTTTATCCCACGTCGCCCATGTAAGCCACCCAAGTTTGGTTAATTAATATAATCTAGAGCCTACTCCACCTATTTCCAATTGGTTTTAGGTTGGAACCCTCCAAGAAATCAAACATTAAGACAAATTTGTCTTACTTGTGTGTCTACCAATGTCCGATGATCATAATTTTTTGTACTGATAATGTGCTCAACATTCCTGAAAATATGAACGCTTTCGATCCCAAATAAAGATTTCAGAGAGCCCACAATTGAGGTCACTATGGGTATACTTGCATGTGTCAAGCATGCCGCCAACGTTCATCCTGAGCCAGGATTGAACTCTCCATGAGATTCATAGTTGCATTACTTATATAGCTTCCTTGTTCGTAGACAAAGCAGATTCGGAATTGTCTTTCATTCCAAGGCCTAATCTGTATCCATGCACTTCATATTTGCCCGGAGTTTGCTTAATGACTATGCTCACTACGGGATCCCCAAGTCCCTAAGAAACTGCTACCTAGGATGAAAAATGAAAATAACAAATGTCGACGGAATGTGTTTTTCTAACTTGCTAATTAAGGAGGGGTTATTCCCTACTCCAGGAGTATTTTCCTCCACATGGTTTTGCATCACACATTTGTGTGGGCTCCACATACTTTTGTGTGGACAATTCACAAAGTTGTGATTTGGAGCAATGCTAGCTCCGGGAGCGTAAAATATTTTCTCCTAGTTAAGGCTGCAGATGCCATCCTTTCATGTACTTTTGTGACATAGCAGCCGCCGCAAAAGATATTGGTAGGCCATATGTGGATTAGTTACCTAGTTGATCGCCCCTTTTTCCAATCTTTTATCGTGCAAAAGAAGGAAAAAAAAATAAAAATAAATCAAGTGCTTGAAATCAAAATCTCACATCTTCATGTCCCTTCAGTACTTGTATATAACTAAGTAAAATGTGATGAGATTTTTTAAATCTTAGATTCTTCATGTTCCAAGTACTGAAGGAACATGAATAATTTAAGATTTTAAAAAAAAAATGTGTGGCAAAAAAAACTAAAAAATAAATTTGAAGATAAACAGACATTAATTAGTCAAGGCACTTGGTTCATTACTGGGGAAAAAATCGGATCTGTGCTGACTGTTGAGGCCTGAGGGCACAACATGGCATCGTTTGTTTGGTCGGAGATAAATGGATAGGATATGAAATCCCATTGGATATGGGTGAAATATGAAATCCTTGGGATATTGCTCAGGATATCAATGGATGAGAAAAATTCATATCCGGTACTGTTTGTGTTCGACGGGATATTGCTCGGGATATCCGGTTTTTTGCACTAAAATGGGGAAATCCCATCCAAATCCCACCCCTCCCATGGGATTTTATACACCGTACGGCCTGGGATAAAATTTGGGTGAAGATTTCAAATCCCATCCCAAAATGAGTTAACAAACATGGGAAAAAGGGACCCACTCCAACTCACCCCAAATCCCAATCCCCATATCCCCAAACAAACATGACATGCTATGAGTGCATCATGGGCCTTACCTGACGCATATATACGATTGAAACTGTGTTTTGTAGGGTTATCTCCGAAGAAAATTAAGTTGATCAGTAATAAAAAAATCAGCTGAGGATTGTTTTTTGCTGTTTTTTTTTCCCGTTTTTTTTCAAGGTTTTTCTGGTAGATTATTAGGGATTTGATTTGTTGGGTTGAATGGAGATTCCTTCTTTTGGCTAAAAAAAAAGTAGTCACCCATTCTTTTTCTAATGGTACGAATTTCACAAAGAAATCGGTACCGATAATTTAAGTCATGCTCTGAGTGAACATGGAGTTGTTTTGATATGCATACAATGTTACCTTCGAAGAGCAAATCAAGAACTCTCGCGAGAAGATGTGTAGTTATATCAATATGGTTCAACATCTTACTCCCTCCGTTCTTTTTTAAATGTGTAATTTTGTAATTCCAACTTATTAACGAGGGATTAGGGTACTCGTAGTGACCTCAATTGTGGAGCCCTCCATAATCTGTATTTAGGATCAGAGCCGTGCAATTTGTCGAGAATGTTGAGTAGATAATTCATGTAAAAAATAAAAATAATTGGATATTGGTACTTGGTAGCCATATGTTAGGATACCATTTATACGGATGACCAATATCATTTGGAGAATACACTGTAAGACAAATTTGTCTTAATTGTGTATTTATCAATCTCCAATGATCATATTTTTTTTTGTAACCATAATGTGTTCAACATTCTTAAAAAATGATCTTAAAAAATGAACGGTTCCGATCATAAATGAAGATTTCAGAGGGCTACAATTGAGGTCACTACGAGGATGTAGTGACTTGGGTCACTACGGAAACCCCAACACATCATCGTTATAACTTTCACATAAATTTTGTCATAGTTTTTTTATCCCAATAAGAGAGTAATTTATGAATCTTTGTTAGATTCTTATTATACCTTTTTCAAATTCATTATTTATCTTGACGAGCGGAATCTTAAAAATAAAAGGTTATGAACATTTTTTTTTAATTCCTTCAAAAAAAATCTACCGAGTCAGGTTCGAACCCACTGTATTGTTGCCAAAATCAATTGGGTGGAAGTCGATTGTGCTTCTCTCTCTCTCAATTTTATTGGATTTGAATTAACCCACTTGTTGAATTCAAGCATTTCTAGACAAAAATTCATGTTTAATTCAAGCCATGAAAGAACCCACTTTGGAACCCAATTGCAGAGTCTACCTTTCACCCAAATATTTTTCACCTTTGTAATCGGGTACAACTCATATATATGTGTTGTATATATGTGCAACGAGATAGGTACATATATGTATATTGAGAGAGAGAGAGAGAGAGAGAGAGAGAGAGAGAGAGAGAGAGAGAGAGAGACCGAGAGCCACGGTTTTGATCCTACTTTCATTCCTTTCTGTAAAAACCCAGGGGCCATGGAGCATCATTCTCTCTTTGCTTTATTATACACATTCGCACATATGGAGAGGAAGAAGGCAAGGGCATTCGAGTCATTTTACTGATTCTGATAACGGAGTCAGTTGTGCACATTGGTCCACAAATCACATGGTGGTTATGTGCAGATATCTAAAAGTGAGGGGGCGTAACTGCACCCGACCCAAACCACAGGGGGTCAAAGTGAATCTCAATTTATTTTTTTTTGTAAGAAAAGAGAGTGCTGTAGGGCGGCATGTGAACCGTCAGATGTGTTTTCAGCAATCATATTTTATCTAGGCATTTTGCAGATCTTTGTCTAATGCCAAAATAAAATCTGAGCAGTTGATTGCCCAGATCAACGGTTCGAATGCTGCCCCTACAGGGGCGCCCTATAGCAACCCCGGATCTCTAATTGCATGTTTGCTATGCAAAAACAAAAATGCATACTTTGCAATCCACCTAGAAGGTTTCTAATCTTTTTTTTTTTTGGTAAATATATCTAAACTAATTTGTTTAGAATCTTTTGGTTCTACTTCCTTTCAATTTGAATTCAGGAACATAAGAAGGTTTGATTTGCTTCCTTAAAGTCTCTCTCTTTCCTTTTCTGATTCTAGCTTCAACTCAGAGTCGTCCCGTGTGTTTTTCGTACATTTTTTTTTTTTTTTGGTGTGGTGTTTGAACTTGGTATGGTATTTTTAGGGTTGGAATAGAGTAGACATGTATAAATTCTATATTGTAAAACGCTGGAAGCCATATGAAATAACAAAAAGACGACTCGCTCCCGCTCCCGTGGAGGTACCCAATTTTGGGGAATCAAGTAAATTCTGTGTTGATTTCTTCACTGTTTTTCGTATTCCTATATTGTGTGTGTGATTGTTTACATTTACATGTGGCTTCTCTGCCTCTTTCTCTCTCCCTTTGATTCTCAAAACAGATGGCAGATTGGGCAGAGCTCCAGAAAGACCTTCTCGCTTTCATCCCAAAGCGATTAGGTTTTTTAGAAGATTTCATCTCCTTCGCCCGAGTTTGCAAATCATGGCGATCAGTTGCAGTTAAGTGTAACTTCAATGGCTCTTTAAAAACCCCATGGCTTATGCTCGCCGAAGAACAAGGAGTGGACACTGCCTCTGATTACCGTCGTTTACTTAGTATAACAAACGGCGATCCCATTGCCAGAATTAGGTTACCCGAAGCAAAGGGAAAGCAGTGCTCGGAGTCGTTAGGCTGGTTGGTAACCCTATCCAAAACAGGGGATATGAGTCTACTCAATCCTCTGTCAAGGATTCAAATTAGTCTTCCCCATATTACTACTTTCAAGAACTACAAAGATATCTCGATGCCCGATATCATAAGAAAGGCCGCCTTGTCTTCAGTTCCTTCTCCGTCGTCAAAAGATTATGCTTTGGTGGTAATTTACGGAGGTTCTTTTTACCTAGGTTTATGGAGACCTGGAGACGAGACCTGGACCACCATTGAAACCCCTCGCTTTCGTCCTTTCGCCGATATCATCTTTTACAAGAGGCGATTTTATGGGCTTGAACGTCGGGGAGGCATTTTCACTTGCGACGTTTGGGGATCTAACCCAATGCGGGCACGTGGTGTTGGAGAAACACCTGAGGAATTTATTCACGTCAACCAGCCGTATATAACCATACCGTACATAGTCGAATCACAAGGGGAGCTATTGATAGTTGTTCGAGATAGGCGTTTCGTCTTGTTTGCAGATGAAGTATACTGCAAAAGATTTATGGAAGGGAGCTTTCTTGATCAGTATAGGATACATCCCGGATCCCTAGAATTTCGAGTATTTAAGGTGGATTTGTTCAGCAATGGGTGCAGATGGGAGGAGATACAAAGCTTAGGGGACAATGCACTATTCTTGGGCCATAATTCTTCTATATCTGTTGAAGCCTCCAAATTTCCTGGAATTAAGCCTAACTGTATCTACTACACAGATGATTATTTGGGGTTGATATCTTTTTCCAAGCAAAAGCGAGAAGAGGGAAAAGACGCGGGTATCTACAACTTGGAAGACCGAAGCAAGACGACTTTGAATCAAGGCGAGTCTTGCAGTCTTATTTATCCGACCTTGTGGGTCTCACCATCGTTCTGATTTTCTGCATTGCTACGACATCTGGTGTTCAGTTTTTTTCTTGGTTTCGCAGTTGTTTATTTTTTTAAAGCTATTTCATACTTGGTGATATTGTTATGGATCCGAATATGTTCATTATGGTTATCACTCATGAGCAGGGGCGGAGCCAAGATTTTAGGTTAGTGGGGTCAAAAATTAGATCTATATACAAATTTTTTTTTTTTTTGCTCATGCAAATAAATAACTAAATCGAACCAAATAACTAAATCGAACCAAGTGTTTGTTCGAGACTCGAGTCTACAATAAAATCTGTTCTGTTACAGAATTTGGTTACTACCAAAATTTTGGCATACGAAACGACAACATTTGCTGGAGCTTGCTTCCTCACTAATAAGCTAATAGAATATACTTTGTACTTTTAAGAGCTACATGACAGCACTCAACCATAATCTTCTAGTCTGAAATTTGTTAAACAAACGACCTATATCCATGAAGTATAAACAAGGCTCCACGTAAACTGATCAGGATATCCAGTCATTCAAGCAACAAAAAAAGGAGTACGAGTTAGGAGTGGACATCGAGTCGTATCGTGTTTGTGTCGTCTCGTATTCGTGTCAGAATTCTCTCAACCCTAACTCAACCTGTTTAGCTTTTCATGTTATCGTGTCGTGTCGTGTTATATTCGTGTTCCGTGTCAGAAATAGCCGACCCTAACCCCGCTAACTTCGTGCCGGGTTATCGTGTCCTTTCATAAATTCCCACACCGCGTCGTGTCATCCCGTGTTCGTGTTAGAATTCTCTCAAGCCTAACCCGACCTCTTTAGTTTTTCGTGTTATCGTGTTGTGTCAAATTCGTGTTCTGTATCAGAAATAGCTGAGCCTAACCCGTTACCTTCGTGTCGGATCGGAAATTCCCACACCTAGTACGAGTAGCTAAAAGAACTCTAATTCTGCTAGCAAGATATAAAAATGCGAATTTCTACAACTTTAGACAAGTATGAAACAATGTACTGTTATTTTTAGACAAATATAATTATTTGATAGAATGTCAATAGCTATCAAGACTGTTAAACAAGTATAATGTACAAAAAGAAATGCAGAGTAGAAACCGAGGCACGTTTTTATTCTTATTATTTTGTCGTTCAATACTTCGTCGATGTAGAAAAAAAAATATTTCCAAGAGAAAAAAATGAAAGAAATAAACAATGTACATAGTACCCTTACTATCATATTCTGGACAAAATTCTGGATGAGTTCTTGCATCGGAGATTTCTGGGCGCTAGGCAGCACATAATCTACGAATCGTTTTTCTTTCTATTCTTACGGTTGCGTACCGTCATCAGGAGCCGTTGTCTCTCACCTTCTACCTCTGCAAACTTGAGACTAATCTCTGAATACATATCGTGCATTTGCTTCAGTTCATCTTCCATTGACGTGTTCTTCTCGCTCAGCAATTCCATTTCCTTTAATAAATCATGTCGGTACCCTTCATGTAAAGTGCTGAAAATCGAGGCTTCCATCTCTTTCCCTAATGAAACTTCATCGCAGCTGCAGGGACAAACCAAAATCTTATTCAGAAAAATTGGTAAATTGACAACCAAGGGATTCAAGTTCAGTTTCTGGATGGAATACCCATAAGTTAGTAGCCACAGTTATGAAGCAAAACCGAGTCAAAGGAAATGAAGTCGTACTGCAATGAGTCATACCCACGGTAAATTAGAACGCGGATCATTGCTATGATGGGAGTAGGCTTCTTACATTGCGAAACTAAAATGCACATCCAGTAAACAATAAACATCTAACAATGCAAGATATTGTTTCCAATATAAATCACGTAAAACACCTTTAGGAGTATTACTTTCATAGAAATAGATAGGCGAAACTATGCGTTCGCTTTGGAAGGCTAAATTCATCTTGTTGGAACAGAATTTTACCATGTCTAAACACATAAAATGCAAGGGTATCGCATTTCCCAGTAACACAGGTCATACCTTCCTCCCATATGCATCATAGATGGATTTTTCACCTCTTCAGGTATGTTACCATTCAAAGCAATGCCCTCAGAATCTTTAGCCACCTGCATCCAAGATGAACCAATGCCAAAATTATTGCTCCTTAAAAAAAAAGGTTCGGTGCAGCGGCACAAGAGTTCAACTCGATTATAGGTATTGGAAATTCGACTAGCAAGTCTACAATTTACTAATAAATGAAAAATGCAAGTCAAAAGGACATACCAAACAGTAAGCTTCATTATCCTTCAGCTGCTTCTCCAAATCGCTGAAGCTATCCTCCGCATTTTGGTTACCATCAAGCTGACATACCTGATTCCTCAGTTTCTCTTTCCCAAAATCATCCTTGAACAGAGAATCTTTGGATTCATTATGCTTAGATTTAAGAGTGTCCAACTCCAGTTGCAGATTTTCAATTATGAATCTATTTTCATCCTTTAAGCCCCTCAGCAAATCTAGTTCCTCCGCCAACTTCTCAGCATCCTTCCTCAATAAAACAATTGTCCTTTCAAAATCTTTCCTTTCCACATTTCCTCTTTGCAGCAGAATTTCTTTTTCCTCCATTAATGTCTTTGTTTGCACCAGTTCATCTTTCAAAGATTCTATCCGATGAACTTCGTCATGAAGGGTATTATTTTCTGTCTCGAGCCTTCCAATCTCCGCTTTAAGCATCTGTATTTCCTCAAACAAAGAATGTTCGGATTCACTGTGCTTAGATTTAAGAGTGTCCAGTTCTAATTGTAGATTTTCAATTACTAACTTATTTTCATCCTTTAAGCACCTCAACAAGTCTAGTTCCTCCGTCAACTTCTCAGCATCCTTCCTCAACAAAGCAATCATACTTTCGAAATCAATCCTTTCCATGTTTCGTCTTTGCAGCAGTATTTCTTTATCCTCCATTAATGTCTTCATTTGCTCCAGCTCATCTTTCAAAGATTCTATCCGTTGAACTTCATCATGAAGGGCATCATTTTCTGTCTCGAGCCTTCCAATCTCCGCTTTAAGCATCTGTATTTCCTCAAACAAAGAATGGTTGGATTCATTGTGATTAGATTTTAGGGTATCCAACTCCAATTGTAAATTTTCAATTATTAATATATTTTCATCCTTTAGGCCCCTCAACAGGTCTAGTTCCTCAATCAACTGCTCAGCATCCTTCCTCAACAAAGCAATCATACTTTCAAAACCGTTCCTTTCCACACTTCCTCTTTGCAGGAGTATTTCTTTTTCCTCCATCAATGTCTTCATTTGCTCCAATTCATCTTTCAAAGATTCTATCTGTTGAACTTCATCATGAAGGGTATCATTTTCTGCCTCGAGCCTGCCAATCTCTGCTTTAAGCACCAGTATTTCCTGTGATAGACCCGTATGAGTTTCTTCCTCATGCTTCTTTACATGTTCAATTTCTGATTGCATATCATGCAATTTCGCTTCGTACCGATCACTAACTGATTGGATCTCTTCCTTCGCTTTTGAAACAAATTCTTCAAGATAACTTTTCTGCTGCCGGAGTTCACTGGCTTCTGTTTCCGCTTTTGTAGTCATCTTTTCGTTTGCTTCCAAAGTAAATGCCACTTCTGCCAAAACCCTTCTTAACTCATCCTGAAGCCGCTCTGCTGTGTTAAGATTTTGCCATCGCATCTTTTTCAATGCTGCTTCTGCTCTGATTGCTCTTTGCTCTTGCTCAACCTTTGTAGCCATAAGAATCTCCAAATCAGCTTCAAATCGTTGAGCATGCTTCTCCATTTCTTCCTCCAAATCCTCGATCTGGGTTTCTAGTTTCTTTACAGCAGCCAAAGTTTCCGAACACTCACTTGACCGTTTCTCAAGTTCAGATTCCAAGTTCTCAATCTGGGACTCAAGTTCATTTACAGTATCAAAAGATGATGAACACTCATACTGCATCTTCAGCTGTTCTTGAACTCGACTTTGCTCCAATTTGTATGAGAGTTCATTGTTTTCCTGCTTCAAAATCTCATAGTCAAGTGAAAGCTGCTCCATCTGCATTTCTAGATCATCTATCTTGGATCTCTGTAATTCATCGTAAACTTCCATGCTCTTTTGATCGGGCAGCTTTGGTTCCGTAGCATTTCCGCAATCTATAACAACCTCTTCTAGGGCTTTTTTCTCTTCATCATCACACATTTCAAGTTTGAACTTATTTTCTTGAAACCTTTCCAACCTGTTGGAAAGGTTGCATAACTCCTTGTCCTTCTGCTCTACCATAGTATCTAGGTCACGTAGAGCGAGAATCAACTCCGCGTTTGATTCTTGCATTTTCTGAAGTTGTAACCGAAGGTTGGCATTAAGGTCTCTCTCATCATTTAGTTCTTGCCTTAGTTCCCCAACAAGGGCAAAGGAATTCCCACCCTGTAACTTCAACTTGTTTTCAACCCTTGCTTCATCCATACGTCTTTCCCATTTTTCCTTGAATGCATCTCTCTCCTCTTTCAAGGTGACAACTTCTCTTGATAGATCCTGCCCTCTTTTCCTCTCCTTCGCAATTTGCTTTCTCAGAGACTGTAGTTCTAACTCCGACACGTCTGCTACCCTAGACACAGCGATAAGTTCGGTTTTGAGCTTTTCGATCATGATTTCTGAAGATTCTTGAGATTTGTCTTCCGAAGTGACCTCTCTGGGACATGGTGATTCAGTAGGGGTGTTGAGACTGGAGCTGCTCTCAGAACTTGACATTGTAAGATCTGATCCACTAGATGCCGGCCGGTTCCCGTTCAACAAAGCAGTTTGTGGAATCTTGTTAGCCAAAGGCCCATCCTATAGATAAATGAGCAAGGACACAACCAACATATTTCAGGATTTCAAATACTTTCAATTGATGTGATAAAAACTGAAGTAGGATAGCTTGAAAACTACAGCACACGTGAATACTTATTCACTTCAACTAAGTTCTGTCATAATCAAATAAGTATCTTCATTGCCCTCATCTTAAAGAAGGACAAGAAAAGGACATTCTTTAGCTAGATGGGATGAGACTTTACTTCAGTAGAATTGCTCTTGATGTTTACATCTGCATCGTCGTTTCTAAATTGAGTCTTCAAGCTTCTATCGGTCGGTTCGGTTTTTGTGTTTTCTTTTTCCTCAGGGTCTCTGCAGAAACATAGATAAGTACAAATACGATGTCACTAACTATTTATAAGAAAATTGAAAGCTTGGAAATGGTGAAGAACTATATAATGCGTGCGATTTTTTTCACCTTTGATCAACATTTTCTTGCAACCTTTGAATCGAAACCTATAGCAAAAGCAACAGTACACATATGAGCAAATTAGACTGCGCAAAAGTGCACTTACAGTGAACATAGCATACAAATTAATAGCCAAATTGGCAAGCAGAGGTCACCAAAGTACTGTATATTTTTGAATTTGGGATATATGTGTCACTCAACCGAACGTAAGCATGTGTGGTACATATACGCATTTCACACACAGAGAAACCTTACATGCAAAGTCGAGTTGCATTTCGTATTCTTAAGGGGAAGAGACACAGAGGAAGGTTTAATGGACTCGGCATAGCTTGCAAAATCGATTGAAACTTCTCCAACAAGACCAGCTTTTGATGATCCCTATAGAGTAGTGAAGAACCAAAGACATGAATTCATCCAACCATTTCATTAAGCACTAAAAAAAAGAAACAAAATAAAACTTAGAAAATTCATTTATTGACATTACGTACAGTTGATATGACGAAATAGTACATTTTCTCCTGAATCTTCCCCGATTTAGGATCCTGAAACAACTTCACGGTTTCTTGGACAGGATTTTCCCAGTAACAGCTTCCATCTCGAATTGCTGCTTTCTCCGATCGAACTGTCGGCTTTCCAAAGTCCGCTGGAACCAAGGATATCATCAATGCATCCCCTCCCACCTGTTCCAACTGCACATTCCAAACCCATGGTCCCTTTACTTACTGTTTGGTTCCCAAGAGAACACCAAGAAATCACAAGGAAACATAACCTAAAACTAGGCCAAATAAAACAGACATTTCACTCCACTGCTCTGTATAATAAAAGATGATTTGATCAATACTTTCATACCCAGGACTTGGAAACTTGAATCACCTGGGCTAGCTCAGTTGTTCACTCTTATGTAAATGACCCAACAGTGTGGTCAAGGGTTCGATTCTTATTTCTTATAGAACGCGAGAGTTTACTAATTTCTCCCCCATTGTGATACTTTCTTCTTCTTCTGATTTAAAAGGGTAGAGAATGGGGCAACTCGCTATAGCAACAACCCCTCGGCGTGACCAATCACCGATAGGTTTCTAACGCCAACCAGGCCAGTTGATCTGTAACTTTTTCGATTGAAAACTCTATGGACCATGAAACCTTTCCCCGAAAACGAAATTTGTTACGATTCACTCATTGTACACAAATTTGCTGTTATGACCAATCACCCATAGGTTTCTAACGCCAACCGAGGGCTAGTTGATCTGTAACTTTTTCGATTGGAAAACTCTATGGACCATGAAACCTTTCCCCAAAAACGAAATTTGTTGTTACTATTCACCACCCATTGTACACAAATTTGTTGTTATGATGAGTGTCATAACAACAAATTTCGTTTTCGGGGAAATTTTTCTTGTTTCATATCAAACCTCTTTTCGATTAGCTGTTCTTCATTGTCCTAATTCTCATAATACAAATTGTCAACTTAATTGATGTATGTGAGAAATGGCTTTTGATTTGACAATTTCTAGTCTAAAATTCGCCCCTCATATGCACATATATAATCCCATACTTATACATGAATTGGGTTTTAAAAAAAGAAGGCATTTTGATTGGATTTTCGATTGAGAAGGTACTGAGTTAGTATTAACCTGAGTTGCATGGAACTGTAATTTGAAAACAGCTTTGAACTTGTTCTTCTCGTTCCTCCATCGCCCCGTCTTGAACATCTTCTCTCTCTTTCTGGGATTTGGATTTCACATGTTCTTCGTCATCGTCAAGGATCAGTGCTAACTACACAGAGAGAGAGAGAGAGAGAGAGAGAGAGAGAGAGAGAGAGAGAGATTTGAAAGTGAGTTGAGACAATGAATCAATGTCCAACTCGGGGAATGGTCTGGCATTTAAGAGATGTCTACTTCAATTCAAGATTGAGTTGGATCCAGAAAATCTTTGATGGATTTACACACACTCTCTCTCTCTCTCTCTACTCTGCTGTAAACTTTACCTCTGTTTCTCTCTCCACTGGATGTAAACTGTCAACTCTGCCTCTGTGAAGCTTCTAATTCTATGGGAAATGGGAAAATTACATTTGATGTTCAATGATCTGAAAAACAGATATGGTGAATATTAATGTTTGTCTGCCTCTACGAAAACATTAAAAAACGGTAGTGTCGTGTAATTGACCAAAACACCCTTTTGTTTCTTTTTCCTCTAATATTCCCTGCTTTTTTTTGAGTCGTTTTGTGGGGTAGTGATATTCACACTCCCCAAATTTACATATGCACTCTCTCTTTCTTTTTTGTTTTTTTCCCTTTCTTTCGTTCATTTGAACTTACGACAATATCCTTTAATGAATGGAAAAAATAAACAAGTGAAGGGACGATGTTGTAATTTTATAAGAATAAAGACCCAAAAAAAAAAAAAAAAGAACTGTGAACATAAATTAAGAGGGTGTGGAAACCAATTATCATTTTATTTATTTATTTATTTATTTATTTTTTTGAACCAGGAAACATAAGACTTCATTAGATAATTATATATTACAAAGGCGACTCCGAGCAAGCTTGTGAGCATCTTTCACATCTTGGCGGGTGACCTTGATTACATTAACATAATCAAAGGAAAGAACAACATCCAAAATATCCAAAATAACATTTCTAATAGACACATTAGCACAATTTACATTAGATAAAGCACGAATAACCTCCAAACTATCCGTTAAAATGGTCACTTCCTTGCCTCCTTTCATCTTCGCCCATCGCAAAGCCTGCAAAATTGCCAACGCCTCCACACCTGTCGATGACATCGCATAAACATGCGTGAACCCATTAGCACAAGACTGAGCATTAAAATCCATCATACACCAAGCTGCAACACCCTGAAAATTATCCTTCCTCCAAGCACCATCCACCACTATCTTCATTTGCTGGTTCAATTCTCCCTGCTGACCAAACGAAAAAGCATCATTTTGCTCCCCATCATCACACACTGCACTTCTCACAGCCCCTCCCTTGACCGCACCCCAGGACTTCATAAGTGCTGAAAAGTTAGAATTGATATTTGCAATACAGCTCTCAAAGGTAGGCACTGCTGAATCATGCACAGCCCTATTTCGTGCACACCAAATTTCCCACAATACACATACACAATGATAAAAAATGTTAGCCAAAATCTTATCTGCCAACAAACAATTAAGCCATTGGACAACACTCCCCCTCTCCCCATTCCCCACACTGACACCCAGCCCTGACTTGCACCAAAGGTTTTTGGCAAAAGAACAACCAAGAAACAAATGGTCAACAGTTTCTGTCATCTCCCCACACAATGAACAACTAGTATCATTAGTTAAATTCCTCCTACGCAACCCATCCTTAACGGCTAAAATCCCATGTAGCACTTTCCAAATAAACAGCCCATACTTTAGGTGGTAAATTAAAAGCCCACAACTTACTCCACAAATTAAAAGCACCTCTCCAACCCCCCCGGATACTTCTCATACACAGCTCGAAAATACGCTGATTTCACCGTAAACTTACCATCCCTAGTCCCATCCCAATACAGTCTGTCCTCTCTACCCCTTCTCGGAACATAAATAGAAAAAATTCTACACGCAACCTCCTCAGGAAAGAAAGCTCTCACCAAAGGCTTATGCCAAGTGCAAGTTCTCCAATTATCATTGTTAATACGTTCAACCGAAGAGCAAACACCTAAACATTACTAGGGAACTGATGCAATAATTAATGAAAGATTATTTAGTATGTAAGGGCATCTCCAGTCGTAGAGTTAAAAATATGGTGTTATATGACACAATAGTGTAAAAAGTTGACCCCATTTTTGTGTTATTATAAAAAAAATGTATTGTTAAGTTAATGAATATTGCAATGATGTGGTTAAAGTGTAGTTAAAAGTACAAAAATATAATACGCCATGTGTATATTTGGTCCGCCTTCGGATACCACTTCCGTCTTTTCTCTCCCTCTCTTTTACTTTTATTTTCCCCTCCTTTTCTCTCACTCTCACTTTTTCCAGACACAAAAAACTACACAACCCATCAAAGTTAATTGTACGGCAAAACTCAAGCTCAAGTTAGCATCAAACTAATTATACTATTGGGACAAAGTGAAAAATGTTATCTAACAATGCTAATGCTTACACTACTAGCGTTACTAGAGATGTCCTAATTGATTTGATTGGTAGTTTGTACAAGTGGATAGAATTAAGTGAAAGAAGTGAGAAATTACGTGATAAGCATAATCAAGTGTCCCAATAAAGGCTGAAACACCGGAGATATAGGGATAAGAATGTATCTTGGATGGACTAGATATTGTGGACATCAAGTACTAGAGAATGCCTATAAAAGGGGTATCACCCTTAACTAAAGGCACACACAATCTACTCCCGAAATTCGAGTTTCCTCTCTTCTCTCCTACATTCAGCCGCTAACTTAAGCAACGAATGGGCATTCCGGCCAGTGGCGGACGCAGGATTGGTGCTGCGGGGGGACCACTCTATAGCAAATATATAGAAAAACTGAAAATGTACTGAAAATATACTACTACTAGTAAGAACCTTGGGGGGTTTGCAGGGGCCTTGGGGGGTTTGCAGGGGCCAAAACCCCCCCTAGCACCCCCCCGGTCCGCCCTTGATTCCAGCCAAATCCAGACTGGGTAGCCTAACGTTCTTTGAGTCTTGTAGGTGCTCTCGCAGAACCCTACTCATCATGAATTTCGGTAACTTACTATCCTGATTCCTAATGTAAAAACCTACCCCACCGCACCAACTTAACAACATCTCTAATGATTGGAGTCATTAATTTTTAGCTAATGCTATTTTGTTTTACTATAGAACTTTGACAAAGTTGCTTGCCAATTTTTTTTTAATCTTTTAACACATCACAGATGTTGGATCACTGTACTCCTTTCATCAATTTTTTAGTAAAAAAAGATAGCAAGACACAAATGCTGATGTGATAATTGAGTAAAAGGTTCTGGTATATATGAAACACTTTCCAAATTTTAGAGGAGAGAAACATGCTTACAAAATTTCATTTCTCAATTTGAGTAAAACTCAATTAGCTATAGGTTGAAGAATAGGAGTGGACTAGATTTTTGGATATTTTACTCAAATTTGAGTTTTAGAAAGAAAAAAAAAAGGGTAAGAGCAACCCCAAGAGACTAGGGGAAATCCAAGCGTAGATAGCTAGGAAATTCCAAAACCTTGCTCCAGGAGACTAGGAATTACCCTCGGTATTTTACATATGTCCTAACTTTGCTACAGTACCTCTCTAAACCTAATGAATTTGTTGATCCAGTATTCACCACCCTTTCATTTGTTTAATCTTTTCTAACCCCGCCTTTCTTTATCTCTTTCTTCTATTGGTTCATACCAAAAATTTAGAATGGAAAAAAATACATTTTAATAAATGATACGTAAAATAGATAATATTGTTGAAGTGTTGAAAAAGATGTGGGTAGGTAAAAATAAAAAATGTGTACTATTTACTAGAATTTTTGGCTCAAAATTTGTTAAAACTATTGGAAATGCCTAAGGAATTGAGATGCTAATGGTTTGAGCCATTTTCAAGCCCAAAACTATTTTGGCTTGCTACATTGATAGTACTATTTTTTTGTCAAAATTTAGCGAACTTGCTCCAATAGTAGCGAAGGAGTAATATTTTTTTCCCATATCCATTACGGCAGTTGAATTTTTTGAATCATTTTATAGGGATTTGAACCAAAATGGTAACAACAGACAAATGTTGATATGACGAGCAAAAGTACGAAAAATGATACCGATACACCACCATGCGTACCTCAAGTGCACACCAACACTTCATGACCGTGTCCAAATGCATTATTCGACGTTCCAGATTTTAAATGAATTCTTACCTTTGACCGGTAAGAATTCACTTCAAAATCTGAACCATTAATTTCTGAGATAGACAATCAAAATTTTTTAGTGTGCATTTGAGGTACGCATATGTGGTGTATCCATGATACGACAAGAAACGGCTTTGACAATTTTTCGTACCAAATTTAACTTGATACTGGTAAAGCCATTATCTGGCTTCAGAAATGGCAGACATTGTACCTTTTTTTTTTTACTTACTAGTACTGCCAAATAATGGCTTTGGAACGGCTATGGTTTTGGTTTGCCTTCAGGGTTTGTTTGGAACATGTGGAAGAGAAAGGAAAAGAATAGAAAGTAAAATGAAAGGAAAGTGCGAGAAAAGTGGGAGAAGAATTTTGCTATTCACAGTACTTAAATTTTTTTATTTTTCCTCTTCTTTCTCTCCAAACCAAATAAGGGGAGGGGAAAATTTTAATTTTCCTTTCTTTTCCCTCACTTTCCCTAATTTCCAAACACACCATTAGAGATGTTGAGAAACTTCAATTTAAAATAATGATAGGCTTAGTTTGCCAATTGATAAAATCATGATAAAATCTTAGATTTTGAGAGATTTTTGCATTAAAAAATATGAGATTTTATCAAATTTTCTTCCTCAATCGATAAAATCAACACTTAATTTTATTAATTGGCAAACTAGGCCTAAAAAAACTTTTCTAACAAGAGCACACTAATATATAGTATTCGTTAGAAAATGACCACTAGTCCAATGGAAGACGATCCTACCCCGTCTATGAAAACTGATTGGATCGTTCAATTAGTCTGTTAAGGGTCCTTTTCAGGTCTATTTTGATGATCTATGTGGTTCTAAATTTAAAACTTGTGGATAACATCAATCATATAAAAAATCAAGTTGATCGGATACTGATTACTATATAATTTAATAATGCATTTGTCTTGAGATCAATGAGTTAAAGAGATTTCAATTCGAGGTTGTAATCTTGTTTTGTTAGTAAAACAAATGTGTTATGAAATTATATCAAACGATATTCGATCAGCTTGATTTTGGTGTGACTAATGTTTTCTAGATCAAATCATCAAAGTAGGTCCGAAAAGAGCTTATCAACTGGCCAACTAAACGTTGTAGTCTATTTTCATGAACTGGAGAGGAGCTGGTTACTAGTGTCTATTTCAAACTCATGCAGAAGATTTCAATTCTTGCTATTCCCATTTCTAGTGACTCTGTCTTGCACTTAAAATGCAGAAATATTTCCATATCCTAATATATAAGTGCAAAGGTATTTGGAAGAAATTTTAAGATCTAGAATCAAAATGTCCGTTTAAATTTTAGGCTAAATTTTAATTAAAAAACATCGCAGCAGTTGAGGACTCAAAATCTGGTTCTATTTTGATGGGGATTTTTAATTAAAAAAAAAATAATGTTGGGTCTCTTATTCTTTACGCATCACATTTTAATATGCTACTTTCTTTCATTTTCAGATGGCGTGGGCCAGAGAAATTAGAAATTCTAGGAAATAAGGACCACGTGGCAATTCACCAATGATAGGATGTGCAACAAAAAAAAAATCCTAAAAAAGAAGGATTATAATTCCCTGTTTGTTTGTACTTATAAGCTGACTTATTCAACTTATTTGGTTTCAAGAAGCTAATGAAAAATATTTGCTAGTAATTATAAATAAGTACTTATTTAATTTACTTTTTCAACTTAAAATGTGAGATTATTTTAAGATTCCATTTGTAGTAAATTATTTTTATTTTTATTTTACAAAGTTACGAATGAAAAAAAAAAAACTCCTTAATTTCTACCTATCTATCTATCTATATGTATAGAATCATAAGAACAACTTATGCATACATTCAATAACGTATTGGCAAATGTTAATGTCAAAACTGTTTCTGATTGTGTCAAAACTCCAGTGCATAAAATGCTTGTATTTGTATAATATACAAGCCTTTTGTGCACTAGAGTTTTGACACAATCAAAAACAATTTTGACATTATCACCGCTTGTAGGTATTTTACAACTTATTTGGCCAAGCATTTTGAAATTATATCTAAACTTATAAAATTTTACACCACATATGTTTAGAACTTATTTTAAGTCACAATAAAATATATTAACTTAAAGCAATAACATAAAGAATAACAATTTTTTGGGGGGGTAATTTCATAATTTCACTCTCATAATTTTGCACTGACAGGGTAGCATTGGGGACTGTGGGGCTGGAGGGCAAAACAGGAAGCAAAAGTCCAAAAGTCAGCTCTAGCACAGGACCCGAGGCCATCCAATTAAAATCCCATTAATAATTTCGGTGATTATTTCAGATTATTTTTATGTCCTATTTTGCTTGACAATAACCTTTTCAGTTTTGACCATTAAAAAAATCCATTCTATAAACAAAAAATCCACAAAAAGTCCCTTTTGTGTTTGTAATCTATTGGAGTAATCCCACCATCAACGATGATTGACATGTAATCTAATCTTTTTTTAATGGGTAAATTTCATCGACACCCCTTGAGGTTTCCTTTATGACGGATACATCTACAGTATGAGACATCCCAAATTGGTAATTGTCTGCCCAAACGTATAATGAGAAGCGATACATCTAAAACTTGACCATAATTAGATATAGCAAAAAGTAAAAAAAAAAAGCTATCAACTCCCAATTATTTTGAATCGAATGACTGTTGTTTTTTACACATCAAAAGAGATGTTATGATAAAAAAAGGTCAAATTTTTACGCGTTGAAAGAACCATTTTGGTATATGAAAAGGGACAAATTTATCAATTTTTGGATAAAAAATGAAGAATGATGAAATGAACATTCGAAAGAATATTTAATTATTTATTTTTGATTGAGCATGTTGTCTGTTATAGCGGTGACCAAAAAACTTGTCAAACCGCGAAGCTAGTTCAAGCCGATGCCGATCCAAATCTAATAGTTTGGTTTGATTTTTTAGTAGCGTGGCATGGTCTTGGTTTAAAAAAATTAGGAACCATATTCAATGGTTTGGTTTGTGCATTTACGTTAACGGTTCCGGTTCTAAACTGATTGATCTGAACTACATATATATAAATACAGAAATATTAGTTTGATATACACCAAATAAAAATGGAACTCATAGTCAACTAACTTCTTAATTTAATCTATTTCACCACCTCAATATTTAGTATTTCTTTTCTGCCAAGATTTTGTATAGCGTAAACTTCTTTACATCATACCCATTCTTATAATTCCAATACACCCAAAGAGCATTGGCTTAATCATAACCAACTAATTTCCTAATGAAATTATCTATTCTAGTAGTGATTCGACAGCCCATTTACTAAATTTTTCAATTTTCTATACATGAAAATCAAGACTAATTACCCTAAATATATACTATGAAAAAAGGGTGTCGTTTATTTTAATGCAATTAGTTTTAATATAAGTTTTGGTCTATTAATCTTCACAATTTTAAGTACTCTAAATAGGCTACGAAGATGAAATTTCAATTTTAAGCAAACCGTGGTTTGAAACCGAAACCGAACCATATTTTAATGGTTTGGATTGGTTTGGTTCTATGCCTCTTGTGGGTTTGGTTTGATTCTCCAAATTCATAATCCGTAGGTATTAGTTTGTTTCTTGGTTTACTATGAAACAAATTCAATCCGATCCATACTCACCCCTAGTCTGTTGGGCGTTTGGTGAAATGAACATCGAAGTCATAAGGTAATTATAGTTATTTCTTGGGAGTATCTCTAATTAAGAAAAACTCCATGGGTGTGTCGGTGAAATTTACCCCTTTTTTAATCATGACATTAGGCATTAGCTTGTATAAAGCTACGTAATAATACTACCACAACAAGATATTGAAGAATGATGACCAATTCCATACTACTATTTTAAATTTTAATGCTTTAATTAATAATTATATTCTTGACACTAATGCTTATGTGTTAAATAAACCTTCTTATGCGTATGTAGCTAGATTCTCTCTTTTTTAATTTTGTTTTGGAAAGTCCTGGAAAAACTGTGAGGAGACCAAGATAATTCATACGAATAATATAAGCAAAAAAACAAGTTTTTTTTTTTTCCGTCATTCCTAATCTATTACATAGGTGGAGGGGGAATGAGACTAGATCCCAGGATGCAATGTGGGGCATCAAAGAGCTCTACTGCATGAGCTAGCCACCACTTGTAAAAAAAAAAAAAACATGTTTATGATAGTAGATTCGGGTAAAGTAATTTTCTATAAGTGTATGAGTATGATTTTACAGTAATAAAAGTCATTCCTAGTCTATTACATGGGGGAGGGGGAATGTGACTCGATCCCGAGGTGTAGTGTGAGGCATCCAAGAGCTCTACCGCATGAGTTAGCTATCAGTTGCAAAAAAAAAAAAAAAAACAAACAAAAAGGAAGCGCACGCTGCAAAAAAAGAAAAAAAAAAGAAATATGAAGAAATATGTCCTCAAAATTTGCAAATTCTAAAATTTATTCTCAAAAGTACCTTGAACTCATGTTTCTCCAAAATTGATTTTCAAACTGTATTTTAGGTTTTAAAAACACCCAGAATCTCAAACTTTGATGATAGAATTTTTAAACAAATACACATGATTGCTGGAAATTAAAAATTAAAAATTTCCTCCTAAATTTTTTCTTTAAATACACAAAAAATATATAGTTTCTTTTGAAAGAGGGAAAAAAAAATCTAGTATAGCTAGAATATAAATATAAAACAAGTCAAAGAACTGTTTTTTTTTTCTTTTTTTCCCACAAAGATATAAATATCACGTGGTGGACAGCCAAGAGCCCGATGACTTCACGTGGACAAGTTTTGCCAGCTTGGCTCTTGTGATGACGATTTTCTTTGGAATCTGATTTGTCAAACCCAAAATCTCATAATCAAGGTTTAATAACATTATTTGGAATTTATCCGACTTTATGAATAAGAAAATTCTACTCTCACCGTTCAAACACATCTTTCATACACACCACCTAAGAAAGAGAGTTTCGCAGTATATTATGACAATTCAAACCATTCGTTTTGTAGATCTCGACATGATTGTTATCAAGCAAAGAATTAAGTTGATTGTACATCGGTAAGCAATCTCAAAGTTTTAACTTTTCCTGGAGAAAAATGGATCATAATCGATTGGTTTGTTTAAAAACTTGTTGATGACCAATGTATATGTTTGGGATCCGGGGTGGGTGTTGTGCGGTAGGTGTTGTGCGCCGTGTTGTGCGGTAAAACGACGTAGTTTTTGACACACATCTGAAGCTTCCAAAGACCTTGTTTGGAAGAAGGAAAAAGCCTCTACAAAGTGCATAAACCCAAAGTGCCTAAACCAAGAGCGCCTAAACTCAAAGTGCCTAAATCCAAGTGCCTAAAACCACTATATCCTACCCCAAAGATCCTAAATCCCCTAAAATTGAACCCTAAAATTGAACCTCAAAATTAACTTTCCAAACAGGGCCTATTGAAGTGTACAAAGAAAATGAACAAAACTACGTCGTTTTGCCGCACAACACGGTGCGCAACATGTACCGCACAACACCTCCCCCGGATTCATATGTTTGGAACGACAAAATAAACGACTCAGATTGCAAAACTCCATATTATTGGGTGTCCCAACAGCCTTTTTCACCCACATTTTTATGGGGCCCAATACTATGTGTATGATACTCATGGAAATATGTGGTGGAAAAGAGTATTGGACCACCACGGGGTGGTGCCCCAACCCAAAACTATCAAATAATTATTCGAGATCGGAGGGGGAAATGGCCGCAAACATGGGCTTGATGTTTGGACTGATGTAATTCTGTAGGCTTTCTCTCTTCATTTGGTTATCTTTTAAATTGGTCCACAGCCCAAGAAGTGAACTTTGTTGGGCCTATGTAGTTCAGCTCACTAGCTGCTTCGCAAATTCTTGGGCCGATTAAAAAAAAAAAAAGGCTAGGTGCCTAGGGAAGGAAAGATTGTATCATAATACGAGTTTATTATTTATATTAAATACAATTTTAATAAAGATTGTATACGTAGTAAAGCATTTAGGAACTCGACCTGATTTTCTTTTGCAATTGGATTTTTCTAGGACTAGGATTTCGGAGCTAAAAATAGTTCAAATAGATATATTTTTATGAATTCTTTTTGTTTGAAAAAGCTTTTTTTTTAAGTTCCATTCACATGTGTTCTTTGTTTGATTTTGTTGTGGAGACAAAACAAAAAAGTTAAAATACTTTATTAAAGTTAATCAAATGAATTATGAACGAAATTTGTGAATGTTGTCTTAACTCCATCTTAGATTTTAGTCTAATAATTTATTTCATGTCTTGGCACCGGTACGTGGGCTCCCAATAGCCTTTATCACCTACATTTTTATCGGGCCGTGCACTAAGTGTATGATATCCATGAAAATATGTGGTGAAGAAGAGTGTTAAGGTACCACATGGCACAGTGGCAATGTCTCAAGACTACCAAATAATTATTCGAGATCGGAGGGGGATATGGCCGCCAACATGGGCTTGGTGTTTGGACTGATGTAATTTTGTAGGCTTCTCATACCATCCTCTTCTTTTTTGGTTATCTTTTAGATTGTCAACAGACCATCAGCCCAAGAAGTAAACCTTTTTGCGCCTATGTTGTTCAGCCTAAAGCAATTTACAGGCCGCTCCACTTTGTGGAGAGCCTGCACCGCAAGCTCCGGAAAAAATCCCAAATGCACCGCGCGCTCCACTTTTGTGGAGACCCCATGTGACTTTTGAGCGGCGGAAAAGTCAGTCCGTAACGTCCCATTCCGTCTGTCCCCAACCAGTAAGTTTTTTTTTTTTTTTTTACTTTTAATTTAAAAACCTTAAATCCTATGAAATTGCCTAAACCCTAGGGTACCTTATGAAAGTGCCTAAAATCCTAGGGTACCCTATGAAAGTGCCTAAACCACTAAAAACCCTTTAATAGGAAAGTGTATCCTAAACCTAAACCCTAGGGTACCCTATGAAAGTGCCTAAACCTAAACCCTAGGGTACCTTATGAAAGTGCCTAAAATCCTAGGGTATCTTATGAAAATGCCTAAATCACTAAAACCCTACAATAGGAAAGTATACCCTAAGTGCCTAAACCCAAAAAAAAGTGATTGACCTTAATGGAGTTAGTGGTAATTAAAAAGAATGATTGAAATTAGTGGTAATAAATATTTTTTTTTGTACCAGGCCCGTAATAAAACCTTCAGCCTAGTAGTAGTCACTAGCTGCTTTGCAAATTTTTGGGCCTGGGCCTGCCAAAGTGACCACATAAGACCGTAGCAATTTCTACGTAATTACTACAAGAAAATGACAATCTTATATTACAATTTTTCAACTTTGAAACAAATAAGCAAATTTATAAAATCACTATAAGTATGTGGGTATAAAATATCAGTGCAATTTTTACATGGCTAGCTTAATATACAGGGAAGGAAAGACTGTATCACAAGTCACAACACAAGTATATTATTTATCAATAAAATTTTATGACTACAAGTTAGGTCTTCCATACAGATCTGGCTAGTGGCTCCTGCCCTTGAAATGTGGGATAACGATCACGTCATACCAGCTAATTCTTCAATTCTCTACCTTGAGGTGGTACATTGGTGCCGGAGTCTTTTAATTACTATAGCGACTGATATTTACGATATGTACGTAGTTGTTTCCACTCCTTATAAGAGCATCCTTATCAGAGACACCAAAATTTTCACCAAATTTAACTTCAAAAACACATTTTATAAATTAGCAAGTCACTTTATCAAAAATTAACAAAATCAGACTCTCTATTTTAACTTTATTATATTAAACTATTCCCCTCAAATCTATATAAAAAAAAAAAAGTCTCCCTAAATTGAATCTCCCCACCTGGGGAAATGTCGGTACAAAAGTCTCCCTTATAGCCATTTAAATTTCGCCACGTGTTATACCCCTCCCCTCTCTCCTGGTCCCCTCCCACCGCTTTCTCGGAAACCAACGGACAATAGCCATTAAAACCAACGGAAATATAAGTGGTGGGTGAACAGTACCGCACCAAATTTGGTGCGGTACTGTAGCAAAAATGATTTGAGGAGTGGGAATAGAGAGGCTGATATTGGGTGTTTTTTGGGGTTTGGCTCCCTATTTTAACTCAAAAGTTAAAATAGGGTGCCAAATGGGGATGCTCTAACACACGTATTTTGCAAACTTACACAATATGATAAGTTGAAGGGATAAAAATAAAAGGGACATTTACCATCAAGTCACCATTGGATCCCATAATTACCATCAGGTTAAGCCAAACTCTGAAAAATTCTCATCAACTCCCCAACCCGTATATAAATGCCTAAATCATAGGGTACCCTATGAAAGTGCCTAAAATCCTAGGGTACCCAATGAAAGTGCCTAAACCACTAAATCCTATAATAGGAAAGTGTATCCTAAACCTAAACTCTAGGGTACCCTACGACTAGGGTATCCTACGACTAGGGTACCCCATGAAAGTGCCTAAAATCCTAGGGTACTCTATGAAAGTGCCTAAACCACTAAAACCCTATAATAGGAAAGTGCACCCTAAACCTAAACTCTAGGGTACCCCTATGACTAGGGTACCCTACGACTAGGGTACCCTATGAAAGTGCCTAAAATCCTAAGGTATTCTATGAAAGTGCCTAAACCACTAAAATCCCATAATAGGAAAGTGCACCATAAACCTAAACTCTAAAAAAGAGTGACTTGTCTTAGTGGTAATTAAAGAAAATGACTTACCTTATTGGTAATTAGACATCTCTTTTCTAGACCTAGAGGAAATAATCCCAAAATAAAATAATTATTTATTTATCCACCTATTAATGTTTTATTCCTAAACTTTCCATAAGAGAATCATATGAGTACGTTTTTATATATCCATAAAAAAAATCGTTATTAATATGTATGGTATGTACAGCTACAGGACTATTTAACATAAATGCAATATACATACAAGCTTAGACCAAATCCCATCAGTAAAAAGCTATTAATTTAAAGAAAATTTATCCCAGCTGTCTTTCCAATTCAAATAAAAAAAATTGGCATGATGTAATATCAATGTTGATCGCAACTCCAAGTAAAAAATTGGCATGATGTAGTATCAATGTTGATCGCAACTCCAAGTGCATGTACGTGGCCTAAACACCTGAGTTATCCCAAAAAAACACTCTAGAATTAGGAGAACTAATCAATTAATGAATTTGCTAACAAACGTCAAGTTTAATTTCTTAATTGGTTGGTGTTCATAGGATTTTTCTTTCCTTTCTTTTGGGTATGACATAGGTTGTGGACCATAGACCGTGCAAGTAAAAGAATTTGAACACGTAAACAAGCAAAATGGGTAGAAATTTTAGTGAAATCATGACTTGATATATATGCCGGCAGCACAAGCATGTCGATGCTGCCGGCCTCCCCTAGTAGGGATGTCAATTTCACCCAAAACCAATGGATACCCGAACCAAACCGATCCTATTAGAGCGGTTTTTTATATTTTTTCCCTACCCATGGGGCAGGTTTGGTTTTCAAAACATTATACCCCCAACAGGTTGGGATTTGGGTTTGGTCTTAGCAAGTATTCGGCCAAATCCAGACCCAAACCCAAACCTAAACCTATCCATATAATATTACTTATAGGACATATAAATATATTATATTTTTATATACATGTAATTTTTATTTTTCAATTCATAACTTTCAGTGACTTTTCATTTCATCTCCCTCTTTATTCCACTCAAATCCCTTAAAAGTCTCAAGAGTCTCTATAGGAACCTCTTAAGAAAAGTTTATTATTTAGTTATTTACTTTGATTATGTTGGAATTTAGATGTTTAATGGTAAATCATGGAATAATTAGTCATAAATACACACTATTTTATCTATTTGAAGGGAAGGACAAAGAACTTTTGCAATCAAACATAAAGTCATTGTTTGTATTTATAATTTAATAAGGGGGTGCTAATGCCACGAACATTTGATTTTGCTGACTTTTCTACCCTTGTGATCAAAACAAGGTTCTCTCTCTCCAATTCTTCTCGACACAAAAGAAGCAAAACACAATTTACCAAAAAGGAAAATTAAGAAGCAACCCAGTTTGTATGTCATTCTCTGGCTCTCCGCTTCTCGCATCTTGTCACCCCTTCCCTGGCCTTGACCCTTGAGACGTCAACCCACTGGCTCAACTCTCGCATCCATCTCTTCTCCCCTCCTTGCATGCAGACATACTAGACTGGGTAATGAAATTTTGGTAATTGACTACCAAAGAAAGAGAGATAATAAGACAGGGTAATGAAATTTTGTTATCGAAATGTTTGTGTTTTGTTTTGTTTTGTTTTTTTTTCGCAATTGTTTTTGGTGTTCTTGTTTCTTGTAAAAATTAGTGACATTTCACTAATTTTTTTGGTCGTTGTAAGTGATCGGCTAGAGGTGGGGTGGTAGTCGGCCGGAGGTAGTGTGGTGATTTTAATTTAATTTTAGTGACAGTTCACTATTTTTTTTGGTCGCTGGAAGTGGTCGGCCAGAGGTGTCGTAGTGGTCGGCCGGAGGTGGGATGGTGATTTTTTTTTTAATTTCATGTTCGAAATTAGAATTTTTAAAAATTAGTGACAGTTCACTATTTTTTGTTGTCACCGGAATTGATCGGCTAGAGGTGGGGTGGTGGTTGGCCGGGGGTGGGATGGTATTTTTTGAATTTTATGTTTGAAATTAGAATTATTGAAAACTAGGTACATTTCACTAATTTTTTTGGTTGCCGGATGGTAATTATTTTGAATTTTATGGTCGAAATTCAAATTTTTAAAAATTAGTGACATCCCACTAAATTTTTTTGTCGCAAGAAGTGGTCGGCCAAAGGTGGGGTGGCTGTCGGTCCGAGGTGGGGTGGAGATATTTTTTGAATTTTATGTTTGAAATAAGAATTTTTAAAAATTAGTGACATTTCACTAATTGTTTTGGTCGCCGGAAGGGGCCAGAAGTGGGGTGGTGGTCAGCCGGAGGTGGGGTGGTGATTTTTTTGAATTTTATGTCGAAATTAGAATTTTTAAAAATTAGTGACATCTCACTAATTTTTATGGTCGTCGGAAGTGGTCGCCAGAGGTGGGGTGGTGGTTGGCCAGATGTGGGGGGATGATTTTTTGAATTTTATTTACAAAATTAGAATTTTTAAAAATTAGTGACATCGCACTAATTTTTTTGGTCACTGGAAGTGGTTGCCAGAGGTGGGGTGGTGGTCGGCCGGAGGTGGGGTGATGAATTTTTTGAATTTTATGTTTGAAATTAGATTTTTTCAAAATTAGTGAAATCTCACTAATTTTTTTGGTCGCCTGAAGTGGTCGCTAGAGGTGGGGTGGTGGTCGTTCGAAATTAGAATTTTTAAAAATTAGTGACATCTCGATAATATTTTTGGTCGCCGGAAGTGGTCACCAGAGGTGGGGTGGTGGTCGGCCGGAAGTGGGGTGTTGATTTTTTTGAATTTTATGTTCGAAATTAAAATTTTTAAAAATTAGTGACATCTCACTAATTTTTTGGTCGCCGGAAGTGGTGGTGGTTGGCTGAAGGTGGGGTGGAGTTTTTTTTTAGAATTTTATGTTTGAATTTAGAATTTTTAAAAATTATCAACATTTCACTAATTTTTTTTGTCTTTATGTTTGATTGCAAAAGTTCCTTGTCACTCCCTTTAAAAATGTCAAATCTTTTTAGTTTTTATTTTCGATTGCAAAAGTCCTTGTCTTTCCCTTAAAAAATGTCAAATGTTTTAGATTTTTGGCTAAGTGGCCCATAAACTAACATTTCACAATCCTTTCTATTCATCATCACACCCCAATCATATATTCATGAATAGAGCCAGAATTTTGATCCGAGAGAGACCGGCCTGGAATAAACATATCAAGCTAGCTGTTGCTATACTAATACAATCCAATGGTCCAGGTTTTTTTTCCTAGTAAACTACAACATCCGTTTACTTAATCTTTGTCTATGACAGACATCAGAAAAATTATACTAATGGAAAGATTATATAAAGTAATTTAAAAGATAATGTACAATAATTGGAATACTTGACTAGATCAAAGAAAAATTATATAAACTAGGCTATACTAATGGAAATTTCTACAATTAATGTTACCCCTTGTGGAAAAGTACCCCAATCGTAACATGTTATGTTTTACCTGTCGGCTCCAATATAGTTCCGCCACTTACCCTCCTCTCTCCTCTCACTATATTCCCTTTCCAAATTAACAAAAATCACCTCTCTCTCTCTAGATTAAATTCTCTCTCTCATCAAAAAAAAAAAAAATGAGGCAGGCAGGAACTTACTCAGGGATATCAGGGAGGAACAATGGGCCCCACTCACTGCCACTGGCTAGGATCAAGAGGATAATGAAGGGATCAAGTGATGAAGTGAAGATGATATCTGGTGAGGCCCCCATTGTTTTCTCAAAGGCTTGTGAGCTGTTCATAGAGGAAATAACAAAGAGGTCTTGGGCTATGACCGTTCAGGGCAAGAGGAGGACCCTCCGTAAAGAAGATGTGGCTTCTGCTGTTGTAGCCACCGATGTGTTTGACTTCTTGGTCAACGTCGTCGATTCCGATCATCTCCCTTCTTCTTCTGTTAACTCTGAGAAGAGTACTGATCTCGTGATATTACCGGAGACCTAAGAGTAAACATATCATCTTCGGGCCATTGGACGGTGTTGGCACGTCCGCGAGCTCATTTTGGGTCTACTTTGGTAATTGAAATTGTTCATCCGTTATTTCTGATATTCAAATACGATAGTTGATAGAGAGATGAAATTGACTTGTTCATCCTTTCTTTTCCTTTTATGTTTTGTCAAATTGTTGATAACATCGACTATGTAATTTTTTTTGTTGATTGGGTACTGATTAATACTATTATAGAACACATTAATTTATTTTGACGGAAGAAAACTTGTCGTCGGACTAGATCAAATCCATTTGCATCAAGATAAATCTGTTGCAGTCATGGTTTGGTTGATATCCGATCATTAGCATGGTTGATGGTCTGTATGATTTCTAACACATAAACGGTTTGCTCGTAGAGGGGGACCCCAAAAGGTCCAGAAGATGGTGAATAGAAATTCTGAGTACATAACATTTTTGGCGCGATTTTGGTGTATGTCATCCATATATAGTTTGTTTTCCCCATTTTTTCGATATCTAACAATTGTCTGGACCAACTTAGGCCTTACGCGTACCATCCTCAATGACCCAATTAAGAAAGATCATGAGGGGACCAAGTGATAATGTGAAGATGACATCAGGCTATCATGGGAGGCCCCCATAGTATTCTCAAAAGGTTTGAGAGCTCTTAATAGTCAAAAGTCTATGGCAGCAGCCCAAGGGATTGGCCTATAGTGGTCAAAGTTTGTGACTTAGGGGTTTTCTCCCTCCTAAAGTTTTAGATTCGAAACCTCGTAAGTGCTATTAACTGCTTTAGAGCCAATTCATATAGAACTTTGCTTTGACTTTAACTGGAGCCCCAGCTAGTGGACGGTGTGATTGGTCTCTCAGGATTAGTTAAGGTGCGCGAAAGCTGACTGGGCACTTGGTTATCAAAAAAAAAAAAAACCAAAAGTTTGTAGTATTCTCAAAAGGTTCGAGAGCTCTTAGCCTCTTAATAGTCAAAAGTCCAGCAACCCAAGGGATTGGTCTAGTGGTCAAAGTTTGTGACCCGATGTAGGTGCTATAAATGGAGATTTGCTTTGGCTTTAAATGGAGTTCCCGCTAGTGGACGGTAAGATTGGTCTCCCAAAATTACTTAAGGTGCGTAAAAACTGACCTGGACACCTGGTTATCAAAAAAGAAAAAAGAAAAAAAAGTCTATGGCAGCGAGGTTAAAAATCAAACAAGAGGAGCGGGTGCACCAGCCACCACCAAGACATAGACTCATGGTTTATCTAGGAATTTGCTCTTCCTTTAGCACAACTTTCCCGTGAAAAACTCTGGCATTCCTCTCAAGCTTTATATATATGGTATACAGTACCAGGTTGGCCAACTTGAACATGACACTAGCCAAGGTCAATCTTCCCCTTAGAGTGGGTTTGGCAAATCTGTGGAGGAAAATGGTTATAAACAGGACTCTACCATTAAAAAGGGCATTATTTTAGAATTTTGAGCAACGAATTTATATGGGCGGGTGAAAAATTTAAAAAAGAAAAAAAAAGTAAGTTCAAATAAAATAGTAAAAAACGAGAGCATAAGATTAACAAGCGTAACTTAAACAAGAGAAACGATAAACTCCTTGGGTCATTGAATGTTACATGACTTGGATACGTTGTTACACACACAGGCTCTGCATAGAAATTTAGGGGCGAAAATGTAAACTAATGCATTCTCTAAATGGTGTCATATCCCGACAAGTCTAACAAGGGATGTTACTGTCATTTTGAAAACATCAAGGGTAGTTAGTTAAATAAAGTAAAGATCTATTGAGTTAGTGCGACTCCATAATTTCGTTTATAAACATTAAATACTTTCACCGACAGTATATGAAAAAAAAAAAAAAATACCATAGTAATGATAATTACTACAAACATTATTCCACAAAAAGTCAAATTTAAAGCTTAAGAAGCGTTCCAATAACAGAACAAAATAATTGCTGTAGTTGGAGGATTACGTGTATGCTTATTCCTTAACATCACATCGGCAATTATCCTAGCTAGTCACCAAATTTCACTATGGTTCCAATGAATTTTAATTCTATTTATCTATTTTAGTCATTTTCAAATATCACCTAATTAATCCGATGGTCAAATATTTTATTATTACATATTAAATTTGGCAACTTATCCCTTTTATCTTATCCAATTGCTTCTAGGAATGCCACCGGATCGAGCAGGGTGGGGCGGGGCGAGTTTTGCCACTGCCCCTAAAATCTATCCCCACCCCCCTTACTTGAACAGGTAATGGACGGGTACCCTTTACCTCGCTCTCATCGAGCAACAGGTTTACTCCCGCCCTGCCCCACTCCTATTTTTATTATTTTTTACATAATAAAAAAATATGTTTTTGAATCCAAAATTAGCAAAACACAAATAATAAAAGTTCACTAAATAACAATTACAACTTAACCAACATCTACTATCTATAAGGAAAATGAAAAGTAATTGATATATAATATGAGATTCTAGTTGTAAGGGTAAAAATATAAGAATAAAAATAAAATTTTTACGCATAATTTTTTTTTCAAAGAGGGTTCGGGATGGGTATCGGGAAGGGATGATGTCCACCCTAACCCGGTCGGATTTTTTCAATTCTCACCCTACCCCGACCCTTTACCCAAAAAATCTAGTAAATACTTGCCCATTACCTATTGGGGCGGGGCGGGGCGGGTGTGCTTTCTTTAAAGTCAAAGTAGTTTTTATCCTCTAAAATGAAACCTTGTAGGTAAATGTCTCTCTCTAATCCCTGTCCCAGAAAAAGATTTAATTTCATGAAAGTGACGCACCCAAAGTTGAGCTGTAAAACTTCCACAATTAATCAAATATTCATAATCTCCATCGCATATGTTAATAAATCCAAGAAAGAGAAAGGGACACATTAATGAATTTAATATCAAACCAACAAATGTTACGGACCTTACCGTATATCGCCACGGGGCATGTTGATTTTTGGTAATTAGAAGCTTATTTTAAGGAATTTTGTGGATTTGGAGGACGTAAATCACTTAATCCGAGTCTCTAAGAGCAACTTCAATCAAGCTCTAAAATTCTATTTTAGAGACCGAATGTGACATATCGAGGGAATATTTTAAAACGCCGGCTTCATAGAACTACTCCTTTCGTGGATTGGGTCAGGTTATGGCTGGAGAAACGATTCTAGAGGAAGCCGGCATATCTCTGATGTCAAGTGTCAACACTACATTTGATTGGCTAATATAATTATATAACAGCCAAGGAAATCAAGGCATTAATAAGAAAAGAAATACTAGAAAAATCTCACCTCATCATATCTTCCATCCACGCGTTGCCCTCGTCTTGGTGCAATCAACGGCTCGGATTTCATCTTTGTGCTTGCATGATCCGAGCCGTTAATTGCCGAGATGAAATCCGAACCGTTCATTGTCGAGATCAATGGCTCGTGTGACACACTACAGAGTTGTAGAGCGGCAGTGCACTATAGGATCCCGAATCCCCACATGTTGCTCTCTTCTCTTCAGCTCATTCGTCATCCTATCACAATCTAAGATATCAAGGAATGAGCTCTTTGTATTCTTCTACAAATTTTGAGAAGAACTTGAGTGCCGGCTTAAATTGTCAATGCTTAATGTGTTCTTGTCATTTCGTGCTGGCTTAAATTGAGGCTCAATTAAAAAAAAAAAAAAACCCCTACAGTAGCTGATTATTTGGGCAACATTAATGCTAAGTATCTAGAAAAGTTGCACAGAATTTGCCCAGAAAACAGCAATGAGTGGGTGAAATTCACTCCCAAGTGAATCTGAGCTACTCATTACTCTTTTTTGGGTAAATTCTGTGTAATTTTTCTGGGTACGTAGCATTGTTGTTTGGGCAATAGTGTGGGACCAATGAGGCCTTACTAATTAAAGATTACTTGCACATTATTTCGGAAACACCATAGCACGGGACCCTAATGTCTATTTTGAGGTGCGGGTGGTTCATTTTTTAAATCCCAACATGTAAAACATTGTTGTAAAAAATTAGGTTGGTCGGATATTAATAAATTCTTGAATCAAATTGATGAAATGTGAGAAATTAGAACGGTCTATTTTTCTCACAAACCATTTGTGAACTAAATTATGTTCTAGCTTTCCTTATTGTTGTGCTTTATGATGTATAACATGACCGTGTCCTGTCCCCTTTAATTTTCACGACTAAAAGGTAGCACTGAGTTACTTATTAAAAGAAGAATGAAGCAAATCGGATTCACGCATGGGAAGATATAGCTCTAATTAGCCGGTTTGGCCTGTTAAGACAACGATTGAGTAAAATGAGCCTAACCCCTCGATTGTTTTCATGTTTTCTTGAGTTTTCACGACTAATAGCTTAAGATAGCATTGGGTTACATATAAAAACAAGAATGAAACAAATGGGATTTCAAGCGTGGGCAGATATGGCTCATTCAAATCTTATGAGCTCCTCTCCACACTCTTTCATTCTTTCATTATTCGGTTTATTTCAGGCCCACAAACATAATCCGAACTCTTTGGGATGAATGGCAGACATATTTAACGTCGTAAATATGTAATGGACGGTTCGAATCGGAGACGTCGTAAATATGTAATGAACGGTTCGAATCGGAATAGCGGGTGCAACATGGACCCACAAAATAAGTATGGAGAGATGTATGGGGATGATCGTTCGTCCCTCATTTGATTTTTGCATAATTAGCTTTATGGTTGGAAAGTTCCATCTGGAAATCTAGAACACTTGAGTTTACACAATCCGCAAGCAACCAAAAATTACAGGCTGTGCAATCTTTTCAAGGGCTGATTGCTTCTCTCCAATTGCTTCACAGATTACCAGTCAGACAATTATCGAATGGAAATTTACAACACACATGAAAGGCAAAAGAAATTCAAAAATCTATTTTCTTTATACTTTTTTTTTATTTTACTCGTCTAGAAAAATCTAAAGAGTCAAATACTTTTTATACTGTAGAACAGTGGAAGTTAAAATATGTTACCAATAACAAGGTAAATCAATACCTAGAAAGTGCTCCCCATGTCCCTTTTTATAATATGTTCACTACAAAAAGTCCTTTGAAATTTAAATCAACAAATTAAGTACTTTCTTGCATAATTTTTCTAATTACTTTACACCAAATTAAATATTTCAGTAAGTTTTTCAATTTTTGTTATTTCTGTTTTGAATTATCCTCGAAAGGGCTTTATTTTCTAACAGGGCTGGCTAATGACATAAGCCAATGAAGCCACCGCTTTGAGCCCCAAAAAAAGTACAAAAATAGGGCCCCAACGTGTAGGCCTCCTACATATATATGAATTGGCTATATTATACATCGAGAAAGTAACGGTGAAGATGCTTGGTTACGAAGAGTGAAGACTTAATTAGTACATTTCTAGCTAAAAATGCAAGAAGAGTAATGTTCAAATCGATTTTGAAGTATTGTAATGTTGTTTATTTTTTGATGACTATATGATTAAATATGTACAATGATAGATATTTTGTAATGGTTTTTTTATGAAGACGATGTGTTGAAAAAATTTATCATGCAAAATATATGGAGGGCCTCATCTAATGAGTCCGTTTCAGGCCTCCAAAACTAATTAGGCACTGTTTTCTATTCAAAAGAAGCATGATTGTATGTAGTGGACACTTGAAAAGGGACTTATATCCGGCGGACAAATCTACTAGGTCAGCTTGCTCACACCAAGATCAATTTTTGGGTATCCAATCTCATCGTCCACTGACAGAAGATTTGATTAGAGCCGAAAAAAAGCCCCGGATGAATTGGACCGATAAAAATTAATAGCACCTGAAAAGTTTCAAAACTGAGACTAGCTAGACAAACAAACTGGACCGACAAACATTTGTGTTTCTAATAACAAGCCTTGACTACCTCAATAGGTTACAGGTTTCTCGAACTAGCAGTTACATGAATAGAGTTACTAGAAACAATGTCAACAATAGCGAGCCATCGATCATTCTCAGCCGTTAAATGTCGCAACGTCATTTGCCAAGAGCGGACAATGCCAATTCATTTGTTGTTAAATATCGCAACGTCATCTGTCAAGAACATCAAGTGGACAATGCCAGATGGTACTCCGGGAAAATACCACGTGGTCTATCGTGACAAATTCCCATATCGATACTCCCATACCTTCCTTTAAAATACTTCCAGATTCTTCCTTTCTACATTGATGAATCATTTATTTTATATAGTTGATGGAATTTCTTTATGTCAATGAGATTGAAACAAATCACACTGATCAGTCCAATTCTTCAACATTTAAAATTTCCAAACTAGTGGGCCCACAAATGGCATGTAATAGATAGGAAATGGAAGAAAATAGAACCTCATAAAAATTTGTTCCTAAAGGCAAAATGGAGGTCAGCTTCCCTTCAAACCCCTATCTATCCTCCCATACTCCCTGTTTGTGAGATTATCCCGAGCTCACGTCGAGAATCCAAACCGTTGATTTTATACATTCCGTAGAGAAGTATATCCGTGCAAAAAAATCATTTTCTTCGGATATTGCAAGGCATATGAATAACTAGGTTTATTTATTTGGTGCACAACTAAAATTTAAAATAATTCTTGCCGTCCATTTCATACAAGCTGTTGATATGTACCCATCAACATCAAATTAGGCTGATCTATTTTAGATATGACATTAATTCTCTGCGAAATATAAAAGATGAATCATTCGGATCATCGATGTAAGTTCAGAGTGGTCCCACAAAAGAGGAACGTGTACAAATACGGAAGACAGGGATACGGAGTGTAGCTCAACCCGAAAAATTTATACATACACTTTCTTTTGGCAGCTTCCAACTCAACCACCACCACCTTCTCTCTCTCTCTCTCTCTCATACACACGCACACCATTACCTGAATACAAAAAACGTACAATTATGGGATCAGAGGAAACCAAGAAAGTTGAACCAGAAGCAACTTCTGCTGCAACACCATCAGTTCCCCAAGAGGCCCCTTCAGATCAAAATACCACCAAAGACTCCCCTACAGAGAAAACCCCTGCCCCTGTTGAAAGTAATCTCTCTCTCTCTCTCTCTCTCTCTCTCTCTCTCTCTCTATATATATATATATATATATATATACTAGATTGGCAGATGATCATATTACTAATTGCAACTGTTTGAAATTCTGGGTTATTTGACAGAGGTTTCTGATCTTGCTCTGCCAAAGAATTCTCATGAGAGAGGTAAATTGAGGAAATTACTACTCCTGGCCGATTGGCATACAAGTGTTCTATTGCCAAAATACGCCACGTTAATCCGATGCTAAAGTTAAAATACAAAAAGTGGGTATTTTCTAATTACTAATCAGAGGAACTAATTGAAATCTTTCAAACGGTACTAGAAATTAGAAAAATTATGCGCGAAAGTGTCCTGATTTTTCATCCGATTGATATGTAAAATTTTGGATTCCCAAAATGTTTTGTACCAGATGCTGCTCTCTCACGGTTGACAACAGATAAGAGATTGGCTTTGATCCAAGCATGGGAAGAGAATGAAAAAGCAAAAGCGGATAACAAGTAATATTCAAATTTCTTTCACTTTTTTCTTTTATTTATTTATTTATTTATTTTTGGGGTAAAATGTGTTAATGATATGCATTTTCTGTCACTTTGATTCTTCCAGTCTTAATTTTGTTAATTCTTTCTTCAGTATGTAAGTTGACTCGATTTTTGGTATCCAAATTTGAACGGTCCACAAAGTATTGGTTTAGTGCCAATTTGATCCTTCCTCAAGTTGGAGTCATTTGTAACTGGAATTTCAATGATCTTAATAAGTAAACTAATTGGATTTAAGTCTTAAAAAAAATACTTTGAATAATTTTGAAGTGAATTTAAATACTTTGAATTTCGAGTAAAATTCTTGCATCATTGAACAAAAACACTTTGAATTTTGAGTAAAATTCTTGCATCATTGAACACTTATGAATTTAGAGAAATTCATTGAACAAGTATTCTAAACAAAAATACTTTGAATTTTGAGTAAAATTCTTGCATCATTGAACACCTTTGAGGTGAATTTTAAGTAGAGTAACTGATAATAAGATTCTAATTTCCGCTATAGATTTCCGGCAAACAATTAGGGATAATTCATGTTTGTAGTAGTAAACACACTGATACGTCTAATATAATTAATCTTCAACCGTAACACATTTTTTACCTGCATTTGAGTGAAAATTTGGGTTAAAAGCTTTGTTTGAGTATGTCTTTTCCAGTGCTAATCCCATTTTTCATACCAAAACCGAGGATTTCTTATTTTTTTCCTCCAAACTATGGGCTAAAATGATGTATTTGTAAAGAATAAGAAACTGAAAAAGAGGTGTTCGGAAAAAAAAAAAAAGGTATTGAATTGGGGCTCCCCGCATTTGGGTAAATAAAAAGGGTAAAATTCAAAATGGGTAGGGAATAGGAGGTGGGTTTTTAGTAGTACTCAAATTCTGGGTTTGGGTAGAAAAGAGGTTAATACACATACACTGTTTTAAGGATGAAACAAGTTTACAACTTGAAAGATCAAATTGAAACAAAGTGCATAGTTTCGGGACCATTGTCATAATTTACCCTTGTTATTTTCATTCTCTTTGGATACATCTTTCTGGGAATATTGACATGGGAAATTAATTATTGATTAGGGCACATAAGAAGCTATGTGCAGTTGCATCATGGGAGAACAGTAGAAAAGCAAGTATAGAAGCTGAGCTAAAACAAATCGAGGTAATTATTTCTCTTCCTAGAACATTTCACAACAATATCAGAAGTTCAGGTCTAATTATTCAGTTCTACCGGAGCACCGTCACGTGTTCCGGATCACTCCAATACCACGTATGGTTGTGGGACCGTACAACTAAGTGCGTGGATCGATCCCACATAAATCTATAGTTCTTGAGTGATCCGCAACACTATACGTGGATGTGCTCTGAGACTACTGAACTGAATAATTAGATGAAGTTTAGGGATTGGAAAATCCAAACCTAACAGAAATGAGAAATCAACTGAGGGGGGACGTACATTTATATATAAACAGGAACAATATGAGAAGAAGAAAGCAGAACAAGCAGAGAAAATTAACAACAACATGGCAGAAATCCACAAGGCAGCCGAAGAAAAGAGAGCGGCGGTAGAGGCCCAGCGCGGCCAGGAGTTTATCAAGGTAGAAGAGGAAGCAGCGAAATTCCGCAGTACTTGTACTACTCCAAAGAAGAAATTCGGATGCTTTAGCTGGTGATTTCTTCGGGGCGAAAACTAAACAAAGGAAGCAATGGAACTTGGCCGTTGTTATGTTTTGTTGTTAGGCTTTGTTTCACCACTTGTGATGTGTAAGAATTTTGTGTACGTTGGGTTCGTAAATTTTTCTTTCTATTTTTCCAGTTCCTTCTTGTTCTTGTTTGGGATTTAAAAAGACCATGAAAATCCTTGCTTTAGACTATGCGTATGCAAAAAGCCTTTTCTACAATCTCGAGCAGAAAAGCCCTTCTCCTTGGCAACATTATGCAGGGATGTGTTCCTTTAATTTCTTTCTTCTACTGTTTATTATTATAGTTGATGAAATTCTCACACTGCTCAGTCCAATTTTTCTACAATCTCGAGCTTAAATGAGAACCCATGTATACAATTAAATACTTAGAGAGTTTTTCACCATGTTTTCATACGAGTTGTTAATGTATCCATGATCTCATTAAGTTGATCTGTTTCAGATATGATCTTTTTTTTTGATCACGAGATATGATCTTCTCTACGGAATATATCAAAGACAAATCAATTGGATCATCGATGTAAGGCCGGTATAGTCCCACTAAAGAGGAATTCGAGTGAGAGGGACCTGGAGTTGCTCCCCAGAGAGTTTTTTCATTTTTGTATACTATGTATCCATGATCTGTTTCAGATACGATCTAATCCAGGAATCCCGGATCCGCCTGGACTCCACCTTCCCGATATTTTTTTGAAAATCCGAGCCGTCCAATGTGTTCAAAAGGTGTTTTCAAAGGTCCACTTGGAAATCTTCAAAAAAAATACCGGGAAGGGCTTGATCCGAGTGGTTTTTCGTAAAATTGTAAATATACAAATTTTGCAAAAAACTGCTTGGATTAAGCCCTTCCCTATATTTTTTTTTGAAGATTTCTCGCGGGGACCTTGGAAAACACCTTTTGAACACATTGGACGGTTCGGATTTCCCAAAAACAATTTTTAAAAACATCAAAACACCAAAAAACCTCCCATCCGGGATCCTTGATTGGATAATTGCCGTATATATATATATATATAAGGAGTTTTTCTCTGATTTTGATGTGTGTTGTGACCCCATGAACCCAACAAATGGTATCATAGCTCTGTTGGAGGGTGAGGGTCACTAGAATGCCTGACATTAGCACATTGGTTCGTGATCGGAAAAAAACGAAGTAGGCCAAAAATTGTTTTTGACAAAAGATTCAAACTCACCTCAACGAGACGAACACTTGGTGCAAGTCCGCCGCCATGACGATGTCAGAAATGGCCACAGGCGGCAGGAGAATGTGGCGCATGGTCGCGCATAGATCTGACACACTTCCATGCACTATAGGAGGTTGACGACACATGGTCTCATGCTTATGTGAGATGCACGCGCGCTAGGTCAGTGCTGCGTGGTGCTGAGTCAGATGTGGGATAGTCAATGCGACGTGGTGCCACATCACCAGAAATGGTCATGATTTGATTGGTTTGATTGTTTTGACCCCTTTGTTGAATGGTTTGACCTTTGAGTTGGTCGATATGGCCTTTTTGGCCGGTTTGGTCTCGGTTGGATGGGTCAGGGGATTCAGGCATAGGGACAACAGCAAGTCAGAAAGGTTTAGAGGTAGTCCAGAGGGTTCTAAAGGTCGATTCAGGGCATTTGCATAGAGGATTGGCCAGGGGAATTTTGGCGGTTTAGAATGGTTCAAGACTCGGTTCGAGGTCTTTCGGGCCAGTGTGGGACAGTTGGGGCCATTTCGGAGTGCCTTTTTGAAGCGTTTCAGATAGAACGAAAGCCAAATGAGATGTTTCGGAGCCAACTCGGGTGTTCAGGTTGCGCAAAGGCTTGTTCTTTACTAGTTGGACTATTCCAGAGTCAATGATGGACTCAGATTTGTGAGATTCAATTTTGATTTTGCGATTTTGAACTCATCAGGTGAGATCGAGGAGGATTCGACACGATCAGGGTCGATCGAATGCTATGTGGTTCACTCAGAAGCAAACCAGGGTGATCCGATGGAGTTCACAGAGTGGTAGGGAAGGCTGGGTATGGAATGAAAATGAACGAGGAGGCCGAGGGAGACCCATGAGTGATGACAAGAGTTGACTGAGGTCCAAGATTATGGCGAGGGAGGCAAACAGTGCAAGATTGCTATCCACCAAGGAGGATTGACAGACTCAGCGGAGATTGGAGGATCGATAGGGAACCGGGTTGATTGCGGAGTGGTCAACAGTGATTTGGGGTAGTCTGAGTTAATCTAGCGATAAAGACCTATTATCGGATTTGCAGTTATGATTTGGGCTGCACGTGGAGGATGATGGGCAACCTATATAGGCTTGTGGGAGTACTGACAGACGAAGCTAATGTCAGTTACAAGACGAGTAGTATGGGTGATTTTTTATGGTGAACAGGATAATCATCAATTGCAGTGACACACTAAAAAGGCACAGAAGTACAAGGAGTGGCAACCTCATACGTACAGGTGTGCCGTATACCAAATCTGATGGTATGTGGCATTTCTGTAGATGGCATGCAATTGGTTGTTGAGGTTATGTTGATGGAAGCTCTGGATAGAGAAATTAAGCTGATTGATGAGGTGATGCTGTGTATTCGATTAGTGACTGAGATCCCTTGCAATATGTTGGTCACATGATGAGGGGAGATGGTGTCCTGTGACTGATAATTGCATCTCGGGGTGTGATGTAGGCGCTTGAGCACAGAGGAGAGCATGTAGAAATGGACTTTGTTGCAAGTCATCCGAGTTTGAATGTGACGAGGCATTTCGGGGTCCTTTTAGAGACAAGTGGAAGATGTTGAGCGGGTGAAGCTTGTTGGGTTCCGCAGACACTGTTACTAAGTTATTTTTCAGGGTGCACACTATATTGTTCTTGTTGATGGCTAACCACATGCACTCTAGTTAGGGGGTGCAAAATATATGCGCCAAAGTCGATATGAGCCATAAAGACCTAACAGATCACAAAGACGTTCCAAAGTTTGTGTATCCCAATTTCGGGGTGCAATGATGCTCGACAAGGAATGCAGTGTGTCAATGGAGACAGGTGTTACCTGATGAATAATTTTCGGGCGTGCTCGACCAATGATCTGCAAAACAAAATGCTTGACACCGGTGTGGTGCCGGTCAACACCCTTCCAATGCCTAAGTTAGTATTTGTTGTAGATAAAACGAAGAAGCTCAAGTAAATAAGAGTACCTAAATAGCCCTACCTCATTGTTGGGTGTAACGGCCTATTTATAGGCTTTATGCCGGAGCATGCCATGTTTTGACTCACCTAATAAGTAGGAGATAGTGGAGAGTGTCCCGGAGGTAGTCCATTGTTCCGAAGACCTGACCGTCGTGTGTCTGACTTCCCAAAGAAAGTGGGGTGACTTCGTCCCCAAGAGTAGGGACTTATAACAAACTATTTTATCATGGAGAGATCTTCTTGGAAATAGTTACGATTTGACTATTGCAGATCCCGATCATTGCAGGAGTATGTTATCTAAATATTCTTTGGTCGGATCTGAGCAAGTCTAGTATGCTCGGATTGTGGGGTCGGAACCGTCCTTTATCAGACCAGGTTGAGCAGAACTGGTTTACTTGGGTAAATGCCGTGTTTGTACTATGCACTCATATGTTCTTAGGTCAGAACCTAATAGACATCATGGTCCGGGAGCCCAACCGTCTTATGTTTAGGATAGCATATTTCCTCGATGGTCAAATTAGTTCTATCATGAGCATATTCCCAGGCAGTGTGTGAGGACATCTGGTGGAATGAGCCTCAAGTGGGAGTAGAGGAATGCTGAGTTGGTTCTCTAGACCGATAGATGCTAGAGTGGCAGATGTTGGGGTTTCACACTTGGTCGAAAGGGGTGATTTTTTATTGGTCCTCCCAAGTGGTGAACTAAGTGCGCGATGCATTGGATTATTTTCTTGGAGTGTAGGCAAGACACTATAGGAACTACTTCCCATCTGTTCACGTTTTTTGCCTTTAAAGCTTTGTTCTTTCTTGTGTATATATGTATGAGCTGGGAGAGGGAGAAAGTGTGGTGTAGCAGTGTAGTCGTGTAGTAGGGTGAGGTCGAGTGAGAGGGAGCCAGAGTTGCTCTCTGGAGAGTTTTTTCATTTCTGTATACTATGATAGGGTCTCCTTCTCCTTCTCCTCCGGACTTCCGGACCTCCTTGATCCGAGCATTTTTTTGACGATCCGATCCGTCCAATGTGTTCAGAAGGTGTTTTCAAGGGTCCACGCGAAAAATCTTCAAAACAAAAAATACCGGGAAGGGCTTGATCCAAGCAGTTTTCGCTTCAGATTTTCCAAAAATAATTTGCAACACAAAAAAATCACTTTTTTCTTATTCTCGGGAGGGATTGGACTAGAAAATTTCCGTACTATGATATATCTATATATATATATATATATAGAATGAACTTTTCTCTGATTTTGTTATGTGTATTAATATTGTCTGCGTAGTGACCCCATGAGCCCAACAACAATTACATGCATAAAGTGCTTAGATACTAGGGCTACAGATATATAGAATGAGCTTTTCTCTGATTTTGTTATGTGTATTGTCTGCGTAGTGACCCCATGAGCCCAACAACAATTACAAGCATAAAGTCCTTAGATACTAGGGCTGCCCAGCGGATCGCCCACTCCGTCCAAACCAAACCGTCTGCGAACCCACCCGATGTATGTTACGGATGGATGCGGATCCTAATATTTTTATTTTGGCGGATGAGGTTCGATTCGGTTTGGGTTCAATCCGCCTCTAATCCTTCATTGATCCGTCAAATTCGCCCGAACTGCAACCAAACTGACCCATCCGTATATCAATCACGGATGAATTGCGGATGCACAAAACGACAGTCCACCACAAGCGGATTGGATTGAGAACCAATCCGATCCGCCCGGAACCGACCTACTAGAAACACAAATATTCAGGAAAAGAAGTAAATAATAATTTTTTTTTTTAATGAACTTTGTTCTAAACTAAATAGGTCACCTATTGATACTCAGAGAAAATGCCACGTGGTCTACCGTGGCAAATGACCATTGATACGTACCTTATCTTCACTCCAGATTCTTCCCTACTAAATTGTTGGACCATTTGTTTGATCTTCTCAGCTTAGCTACATTTTCAGGGATTGTGTTCCTTTTCCGCATATTACCTATATAGTGTTTTTTTATGGTAAATATTACTCTATAAAATTGTTGGTAGAATGTTTTAAAAAAATGAGATCGATGCAACAAATCAGCTGGCCAAAAAAAAAAAACAGCTGGGCAGTCTAATTCTTGAAAAATCAGCTGGGCAGTCTAATTCTAAGAGAACCCAATATGTATATCGATTTATTTAAACAAATGGAGAAAGTTCCTCTGTCTTTACAAACTAGTGGGCCCACCAAATGGCATGTAATATGTAGAAAATAGGGAAAAATAAATAAATACAACCAAATTAAAATATGTTTCTAACATCCAAAATAAATTGGTATCAGCTCCCCTCTAAACCCCCATCCTCAATGCTCTCTCCTTGTGGGATTTATTTAATTTTAGCTCACAGGGATAATCTAAACCGTTGACCTCGTACAACCCGCGGAAAAGTACATGTGTGCGAGAAATCATTTTTATCCCATTGACGTGTATGCTTGTTTATTAGGTGTACAGCTTAAATTTAAAATAATTCTCGTTGTCCATTTCATAGGCTGATCTGTTACATATATGATATTCTCTACGGAATATGCAAGAATAATCCTTTCGATCATTGATGTAAGCTCGGGATGGTCCTACAAAAGAGGAATGTGTATAAATACGGAGGACAATGATACGAGAGAGGAGCTCAACCCGCAAAATTTATACATACACTTTCATTGGCAGCTTCCAACTCCTTTTTCTACCAACCACCACCTTCTCTCTCTCTCTCTCTCTCTCTCTCTCTCTCTCTCTCTCTCTCTCTCAACATCCCCCGATATCTGAATACATAAACATACAATGATGGGATCAGAGGATACCAAAAAAGTTGAACCAGGAGCTGCGGCAACTCCATCAGTTCCCCAAGAGGTTTCTGATCTTGCTCTTCCAAAGAATTCTCATGAGAGAGGTAAATTGAGGAAATTACTACTCCTTGCCAATTGCCATGGAAATGCTAATAACAATCCATTGGGTTATTAACAATTCCTGAAACGTTTTGTTTCAGATGCTGCTCTCGCACAGGTGACAGCAGACAAGAGATTGGCTTTGATCCAAGCATGGGAAGAGAAAGAAAAATCCGAAAAAGAAAAAAAGTAATATTCAAATTTCTTTCTCTTTTTTCTTTCTTTAATGTTTTTTTTTGGGGGGTTAAAATATGTTGATGATACGCATTTTCTGTCACTTTGATTCTTCCAGTCTTGATTTCGTTAATTATTTCTTCAGTATGTAAGGTGACTCTATTTTTGATATCCAAATTTAACCGGTCCCCAAAGTATTGGTTTAGTGCCACTTTGATCCTTCCTCAAGTTGGAGTCATTTGTGACTGGAAGTTAAATGACCTTAATAAGTAAACTGATTGGATGTAACACTAAATAAAAATATATTGAATAATTTTGTAGTGATTTTAATACTTTGAATTTCGGGTAAAATTCTTGCATCATTGAACACTTTTGAATTTTGAGAGAAATTCAATGAAAAAGTATTCTAAACAAAAATACTTTGAATTTCGAGTAAAATTCTGGCATCATTGAACATATTTGAAATGAATTTTAAGTAGAGTAACCGATAATAAGATTCTAACTTCCGCTATAGGTTTCGGGCAACCAATTAAGGATTATTCCCGTTTTATAGTAAACATTGATATGTAATCACTGATGTCTAAGAGAATTAATCTTCAGCCGTATTTTTACCCATATTTGAGTGAAGATTTCGGTTAAAAGCTTCCGTTGAGTATGTCTTTTCCAATGCTAAACCCCATTTTTCATACTCTAATCTAGGGTTTCTTATATTTTTCCTCCAAAATATGGATCAAAATAGGGTATTCGTAAAGAATAAGAAACTGAAAAGAGGTATTGCAAAAAAAGGGTATTGAATTTGGTCTCCCCTCATTTGGATAAATAAAAGGGGTAAAACTAAAAATGGGTAGGCAATGGGGAATTCCAATGGAGATGGGTTAGAAAAAAGGTTAAAGGATTGGAGATGGTCTAATATTTGATCAAATACACTCAAATTCATACATTTATTGCCAAATGTTAGGTTTGTCTCCAATCCATCTGTTTCAGTGGTATTCTGAGAGCAACCACTTTATGCATTTATTGCCAAAGGTTAGGTCTGTTTCCTATCCATCCCCCGCCCATAGGGATGGGCATGGGGACGGATCGGGGCCGTAGAGTACTATCTCCACTCCCAATCTCCAAATCCCTTCTCCATATCCATCCCCTACCCGATCCCCAACGGAGCTTTATTTTCATCCTCCATCCCCACTCCAAATGGGGAACGGGGATCTCCATGGGGATTTGGGGATCCAATCATTTTAAAAATAAAATAAAATAGATTATTAGAAATCTAGAATCACAGTTACAAATTAAATGATAAAATCAAGTTACAAGTAGAGGCCAGTGTTGAACAGGCCGGGCCGGCACGAGCACGGCACAGGCACGGTACGTTTATCTTTGGCACGACACGACACGTCACGGTATTCATGTGTAAGCGTAAGTGTTTTCCAGCTTCAATTCACGTTGTATCAAGTATCAACTGGATTTCTAATTTGAAAACTAAAGGAACCACAAACAAGATAGCGTAAAAGAGTATTTAAGTAGTGTGATCTTCAACGTCATATGAAGCACTAAGATAAAGTAAAGTACAAAAAGTAAACTCAATCGAGAAGAAACTTTACACAATTGATTTCGTCAATAGGAACAACAAAATCAATGGCTCGATCGAAAAAATATGGTTTTTATTTTACATTTTTTGTGTTTATTTTAAAGAATGCATATAATTGATAGTTGAGTAGCTATCAACCTAGTTGGGATGTATTCAAATTATAGTGATGCATTGCTTATTTAATCACATTTATTGTATTACAAAGGTCAATTATCAATAAAATGTTTGGAGAAAATTTAGTGTGACCCTATGTGTTTGGAGAAAATTTAGTGGGACCCAAAAGTTTCATAACTCATGAGTAGACCCTTATATTCGGGGATTCGGGGACGGGGCGGAGCGCGGCGGGGATGGATCGGGGAACGGATTCGGAGCGGATTTGGGGCGGGGACATGCCTATCTCCACCCCCTACCCAATCCCCAAACATTTTCAAAATAAATCCTTATATCCTATCCAATCTCCAAATAAATCTCCATATTGCCGATTCGTTTGGATCGGAGATCGGATCGGATTCGAACGGGTCGGAGGAAATGTCCAACCCTACGCCCATACCCCCAATTATTGGGGACTAAATGGGTTATGTTATTGTTGTGTTGTTGTTGTTGTACACTCAAATTCACAAACTTTAAGGATGAAACAAGTTTACAACTTGAAGGACCAAAGTGAAACAAAGTGCATAGTTTAGGGACCATTGTCATTTTTTGCCCTTGTTATATTCGTTATCTTTGCATACATCTTTCCGGGAATATTGCCTGAATTACTGCAATTTAACATGCGAAATTAATTATTGATTAGTGCACAAAAAAGGCTAGCTGGAATTGCATCATGGGAGAACAGTAGAAAAGCAAGTGTAGAAAAAGAGCTAAAACAGATGGAGGTAATTATTTTTCTCTCGCTAGAGGTTTTCATTACAATATCTGAAGTACCGCTACGTTTTGTTCCGGAAAACTCCAACACTACAAAGTATTGTGGGACCAACAACTAAGTGTGTGGACTGCACATGAATGTGTAGTGTTTGAGTGGTCTGCAGCACTATACGTGGATGTGCTCCGGGCCTACTGAACAATTAATCGAAGTTTATGGATTGGAAAATCCAAATCCTAACAGAAATGAGAAATCAACTGAGGGGACGTACAATTATGTGTAAACAGGAAAAATATGAGAAGAAGAAAGCAGAACAAGCAGAGAAAATGAACAACAAAATGGCAGAAATCCACAAGGCAGCTGAAGAAAAGAGAGCGGCGGTAGAGGCCCAGCGCGGCGAGGATATTGTCAAGGTAGAAGAGGAAGCTGGAAAATTCCGCAGTACTGGTACTACTCCTCCAAAGAAGAAATTCGGATTCCTTAGCTGGTGATTTCTTCGGCCGAAAA
>CM029279.1:3651032-3729052 GCA_016920895.1 Vaccinium myrtillus
GATGGAACTTGGACGTTTTAATGTTTTGTTCTCTTTGTTTCACCACTTGTGATGTGTAATATAATTCTGTGTACGTTGGGTTTGTAAATTTTTTTTTTCTTTTTTTCAGTTACTTCCTGTTTTTATTTTGGATGGTTGGGATGCGCGCCAAGTACCACCACGTGGTACCTAGCCGGCACCCATGTTTTTCTACTATGCATATGTAAAAAAAGCCTATTCTGTTTCTAGTATTTACTTCCAGATTCCTCTTTCTTTTCTGTTTTTTTTCTTTTTATGGACGGAAGCGATAGCCGCACGTAAAGATGAATAACAACCTGTAGGAAAGATCAGCGCGTAGGGTGACGATGCGGTTGACCAACCTATAACAGCTAGCCACGTGGTTCGTAAAGACTCGACGGACACGTCATTAGTCAGCGATTAATGATGACTAAGGTGGAGCCCCACCGCGGAGAAGACGACCTCGCGGAAGAACATAACAGAATTGGAGATACCCTAAGCAAGGGATGCCCTGCATAAGTGAAACATTACTAAGAGGAAGTTCACCCCTCGCCAGATCCTCAGCGAAGAGGATTGATGCAACGGGGAAGAATGAACGCTCACGTGAATACGCGAATTAAGATCGCGACTATACCTGACCAAGAGGCAGGGGTAAGGAAGTCGATACGAGCTCGAGTTAGGTCTTGGCGCGAGCCAAATGGCTCGCGACCATGCTCAGTACCTCGGGAATATGGGAGATACAAGTGGCTTGGTGGCTTTAAGGGATTAAGGGTCGCTGCGAGGGAAGAAGATGCACTGGAATGACCTAAGGGAAGCTTCCTAATGGCCAGTGACATCACCCACGTCGCCCAGGTATACTGAGAGAGCACGTGTCATCATATTATTGGGGAAATGTCTGCAGCCCAGTGATTGGGTACATATCCCTATAAATATGGGGCATTCCTTCACAAGTTCCAGAGAGATTGATTCATCTTTAGAGCACGGAAATCCTAGAGAGAGACTCAGACCCCTGGAATCAAGAATATTGTTCTTGCTAGTGCTCGCGAGCCCATCTTTCTTCTAGAACTGTGATTCGAGGACGATGATGATCCAAATGGGAATGAGCTAAACACTGCTGCCTTCTCTTTCTGTATATTTGGCTTAATCCTTTACCCCTTTACACACTCTCTTATTCCTGTTCAATCGTTAGTTATTGTTTGCCTCTCCAAATTAAAGATTGTTTGAAGTGAACAATGAACCTATCCTACACAACCATATTGTTAAAATCCTAGGGTAGTAATGGATTTCGTTTCGAAGCTCGAAAATAATGTTCCAAAGCTCTCGTAATTCATGAGATATATATATACACTCAATGCAACACACTTAATTCAAGATAAGTGATTCAAAAGGAATTTTGCCTTTTTTTTTTTTGGGTTAATAGAATTCTGTTTCTTTGTTAAATAGATAGTGCATATCCTAATGATATTTTTAGAACTCTCTCAATCCTCTTTTTTTTGTTACCATGCTTTTAATTGGGCATCAAATTATGTACTTTCTTGAATAATTCTACAGAGGCATAGAGGGAGCATGTTTCATAAAATCTCGTGCAATTTGGAGAAGTGATTCCAGCATTATAACCACATGTAGGATGCCACCCAATGCCAGATGGTATACATCAGTCGGGGTTAGAAGGGTGTTCCAAACCTTTCACTCGGAAGCCGAAGGATACAACTACCAACCTTCCTTTTACCCCAATTCCTCTCTAGGGAATGTTGGAGCAATTGATAACTATATGGAAAGTGATGATGATCTCCTTTGGGGTATAAAACACTAGCATGAACCCGTGCTATGCACGGAGACACGATCTAATATTCATATGTTATCTTATATATTTTCTCACAAAACCTATCGAGTATCGACAGATATAAAACCTGGAAAACAGATCGAGATTAGAAAAGTACAAAATATTTTCATTTTCTCATAATTTATTCATAAACCCAAGTGGTGTTCATTTTTTCACTCAATATTTTACAAAGTAACTGAAAACCGCACAATAACGAAGTGAATTGAAATACTATTGGCTCCCATAGAAAAAAGAGAACACAAAAAACCTGAAAAATGTAAAAAAAAAAGGGGAAGAAAAACTAAAAATGTAAAAAGAAGCAAAGAACTACTTTCAAAGTGAGAATTTGAGAAATGATTCATGGTGTGCCCATTAATTATTCACTTAATTTGCCGACATGTTCCCACCTATTTTTCTTGATTTTGCATCGGGAATTGGTGTCTCTAAAGCCTATATCCCTTTCAATCCCCACTTTGTTCCCACTATTAAACCTTCGGTTCAACATCTTGTGTACTCTACTCTATTGTATGTATTCCTCAATTCAGAACTGACCACCACAAAATAATATTAAAGAAATATTAGGAGGATAAACTGATTATTGCAGCAAAATCATATTTTCATGTATGGGAAAAAAAAAAACAAATACAAACTATAAATATGGTTGTCTACTTACATGAAGGATGAACGAAAAACTGTCAATGAAATTGTTGTTCGAGATCATGGTTTATCCCGTGGCTCACTCTTCTTGCTTTCCATTAGTAGTCTTTGATCAAAATCGAAATTTATTTCTACTAATCCGACTTTGGTCTATGCAAACACCTTCTTCCATTCTGCTCGTCACTACCCGTAACTTCCTACATAACTATTCATTAATGTTAGAACTCTAGAAGGAATTTGTGTATACATGAGATGAGCCTAAAAATAATTGATGCCAACTAAATGAAATTAGAAATCGAAATCCCAATTGAGTGCATAGGAGAAACATTCATGAAGAATTTCAAATTTCAAAAGGATAGAATTAGAACAGAGAAGAACACAATAAGAGAGGCAACCCAATTTTTGGACGGTGAATTTCAGTTTAGAACTTTTATCAATTCTTTCCTTCTTTGTGACACTGCACTACTGAAGTTAAGTTTAGAACTTTTATCAATTCTTTCCTACTAAAGTTAAGTTGTGACACTGACCTTTGACTCTAGCCTCAAACCAATAGTCTTGCCTGGCTCTGGATTCAATGGGAAGGGAAGTGTGAAGTTTTTCCCGGCTCCGGGCTGCGATATATAGTGACCGCATAGTCAAATTGATAGGGAAACTAAATATTTGATTGATATTTTCCGGCATTCTAACTTGGGAAGGAAGATAAATATTTGATTGATATTGCTCATGGAAACTAAATGGTTGACCGGTTGTATTCTTGCCTTTTTACAAATATTATGCCTCCTTTCCTGAGTAAATCCAAAAGAAACTTATTGGGAAAGTATATACATTATACGTTTTTTTTCCTTTGCTTGGAAAACAGTGGAGGTAATTGCCTTGGCTTTACACGTTTTGAAAGAGAAACAAAAGGAAACAAAATTGGAAGAAGATCATATGCTTTGGTTGGTGGGTCTTCGGGCTACATGCCACATGCAGATCCTCATCAGGATTTTAAAAATTACCATCAATCACCTTAAAAAGTGCAAAGAATTTGGGGACACGTGGCAAGCTCAGGAAGCTCTATTCACTAAAAGTCATCCTGCAATACTATAGTAGATTGGAGTGATATGGGGGGTTGATTTCTTTTTTACATATATGTTTTGTACGGTTGACTCCTTGTTAATCAGTTGTAATTTCCCTTTGGGTCAGTAGCAGCAAATGATTGTCATGGAGTAGAGTGTCAATATAGTTAGGATGTCTCTTCGCATTGTGATACCTTTTGCCTTGGAGCCTTTTAATCTTTGTAATGTGTTTTCGAAAATTAATAAAATTCTATTTTTTGCTGTTTAGAAAAAATTTATAGCCAATTCCTCTGTTCATGACTGACTGTTCACATACGACTCTGAAGCAGATTAACATAAAACCTGATGCAGGGAGGCGTGTTGAAATAAGAACGCGCAACAAGGACAATCACGAATTTTGTCTGAACTAGAGGTACTCCCTCCTTGAACAAACGATTAGAGAAAAACTCTCAATTTTCATTAATCAATAAACAACTCTCTTGCCCTAAGGCTTACATCAATTATTTATACTAGCAGCAACCCTAAAACTAAAAAGGAAATAAAATACTAGCTAGCAACCCTAGTTCTTGTAAAACAAGAAAACATAAAATAGGAAACTGAATCAACCTAAAATTAACAAACTAAATAACTCCATATTAGTAATCTTCTAACAAAATACTAAAATTGAAATAAGGAAAACTTCAAAAAGCTATTTTAAATAATATTAATTTTTCATTCTGCATCATTCTCTCCGGTTTGAAGAAACTCGTCCTCGAGTTTATACAGTAGAAGTCGTCGAGTCTTGTCCGCATTGATCTTGTACTTCAAGTTGATTTTTCCGAACCCAAATTTCACAAAGGAATCTTGAAATTCTGAAGGAATAATTTTCATTAAAAAAGCAAATTCACCTTCCTTCTCGATTGAAACAAATGAACTTTTAGTGTCTTCAACAAATTCCCAAAACGGATCAACATATTCGTTATGACTCTTGTCAACACTCTTGTCAACTTCACCGTCTTCAAGCTTTTCATAAGAATCAAATTTAATTGATTCTTCTACATCTGTTTCCAACAACGCCAACATAGAAACCACCTTTTTTGCAATTTTTTTTGATTTTCTGTAATTTTCTCCACCGGTTCTTTGTAAAAAACTGGTGGCCTACTCCAATCCACTACTAGATCTGGAATAATATTTGAAGTGAAAGGCCACTCAATGGTAGCCTCCCTTGTCCTCCCCCTTGGCTGATAGTTACCCGCCAACGGTTTGGTGATAGAAACGTCATCCGACACCTCCTCCTCTTTCGGAAACCAAGGTATAACAAGACGACGGTGAGGTGGAATCCCCCCAACAGTTAGGGCAGCAATCTGGTCGGCTAGGGCGTCAATCGCGTTCGACACATGCTGTTCTAATTGTTGGAATCGCGCATTTATCGTGCTTATCGTGCAGCTTTACTTCGTTCATACACATCTTTAGCAGCAGCATAACGACCATAACGAATTCCTTGTTGCGCCATGATCCGGAATCGAGTGCAGGCTCTGATACCAACTGATGCAGGGAGGCGTGTTGAAATAAGAACGCGCAACAAAGACAATCACGAATTTTGTCTGAACTAGAGGTACACCCTCCTTGAACAAACAATATTGAGAAAACTCTAAAATTTTCATTAGAAATCATAATACTTCTAATATCGGATCATGGCACAACAAGGAGTTCGTTATGGTCGTTATGCTGTTGTTGAAGATGTGTATGAACGAAGTAAAGCTGCACGAGAAGCACGAATAGAGGCAAGATTCCAACAATTAGAACAGCATTTGTCGGATGCGTTAGGCACCTTAGCCGATCGGGTTGCTGCCCTAACTGTTCGGGGGAATCTACCTCACCGTCGTCTTGTTATACCTCGGTTTCCGAAAGAGGAGGAGGTGTCGGATGACGTTTCTATCACCAAACTTTTAGCTGGTAACTATCAGCCGAGAGGGAGGACAAAGGAGGCTACCATTGAGTGGCCTTTCACTTCAAATATTATTCTAGATCCAATTGTGGATTGGAGTAAACCGCCCATCTTTGACGAAGAATCGCTGGAAAAAATTATGAAAGAAGAAAATAAAAAAAGATTGCAACAGAAAGTTGTTATAACACAGTTGGAAACCGACGAAATTCAAACTAACGAAGTTCAATTTCATAATATTCATGCATCAAGTGGCGAATATGTTGATCTATTTTTGAAATTCATCGAAGACTCCGTAAGCAAGACTATATGGATTGCGCATCTAGGTGGAATTTGGAAGGATGTCGTTCCATTCATTTTTGAAGAATCTTCAAAGTTCCGGTTCGAAAAAATTAATCTGAAGTATAAAATTGATGCTGATAAGAAAAGGCTTATCAAGTTCCTTCAAGTAATGAAAACTCGAGGACGAGTTTTTTCAACAAGGGGAGTCTGATGTAGGGTGAATTTCAAGAAAAATCATATTTTATTTATATTGATTTAGGTTTAGTATTTTTATTCAATATGTTACATAAGTTAGTCAAAATATTCTAGAAGTATTTAGTTTCCTAGTTTCTTCTGATTGAGGTTTCCTATTTTTGAGGACACTTAATTATGAAGAATTAGGCTTGATTTTATTTCCTAAAGTTTATTTTTCGTATTTTAGGAAGGTTGGCTAGGTTTAGAAATTCTACCGTTATAAATAATGATGTAAGCCTCTTGGCTAGTGGAGTTGATTAATATATTGAGTTTTTTAACAAGAGAGAGTATCTCTTTTTCCTATAATTCTATTAATCTGCAGGTTATTAGATTGTAGAAGAGTTGTTTCTTATTCGTGGGGGTGATCTTGTTCTTGTTCACGTTTCTAGCTGCGTCAATTGGTATCAGAGCCGATGGCTTGCATCAATTACCAACTGACGCACCATATCAAGTCATTGAGAGAAAAAAAAGACGGTCACCTTATTGCATCTTCCATCTACATGTTTCCCTAGTCTCTTTAGCTTTCATCACCATATCAATCTAAATCTCAACGTTTGAACTCTTACACACTTCTATAAATTTTACACATAAAAAATCATAAGGGTGGCCCATGTATCAGATTTTAAAAGATTTATAAACTAAAAATGAAAAATGGGAAGAAAGAAACAATATAGAAGGCTATGGTCACTGAGAAAAGAATGCAAGATATTAAAACAATCAAAATAGCATGGCGCTCAAGATCCCTAAAAGAACAGAATTAGCATTGTAGCACATCAGAAACATGATGTAAGCCTCTTGGCTAGTGGAGTTGATTAATATATTGAGTTTTTTTAACAAGAGAGAGTATCTCTTTTTCCTATAATTCTATTAATCTGCAGGTTATTAGATTGTAGAAGAGTTGTTTCTTATTCGTGGGGGTGATCTTGATCTTGTTCTTGTTCACGTTTCTAGCTGCGTCAGTTGGTATCAGAGCTGATGACTTACATCAATTACCAACTGACGCACCATATCAAGTCATTGAGAGAAAAAAAAGACGGTCACCTTATTGCATCTTCCATCTACATGTTTCCCTAGTCTCTTTAGCTTTCATCACCATATCAATCTAAATCTCAACGTTTGAACTCTTACACACTTCCATAAATTTTACACATAAAAAATCATAAGGGTGGCCCATGTATCAGATTTTAAAAGATTTATAAACTAAAAATGAAAAATGGGAAGAAAGAAACAATATAGAAGGCTATGGTCACTGAGAAAAGAATGCAAGATATTAAAACAATCAAAATAGCATGGCGCTCAAGATCCCTAAAAGAACAGAATTAGCATTGTAGCACATCAGAAACATGACGGGTTAACCCATATAAGTGAAAAAATAAGACTAGGAGACTCCACTTCATAGCAAGGCCTCCAGCTTCCGTCTTCCATGTCGTAAATACCCGTGTACTTTCCTCCTCCTCTCTTGAAATTGTTGGTGTAATAGACACAGTTTGCCTTAATCCCTGAAAATGTAGAGGAGTCAACAGAGACGGAAAGCATTGTCACCTAAGAACAGGGCATTGTTTCCTAAGCTTGTTTTTTCAACACATTTTGCCATTTTCGCTTAAATCAACCTCGAATAATTTGAATTCGCACATCTGGTTAGCAAACCTAGACGCATCCTTATCATCGAAAATATCGAGGTCGCATTCTGGAAAAATCATAAGTACCACCCCTGCAGATTCTAAGATATACGGTGGATGGATCACCCCAATGTATAATGTATTCACAAGGTCCATGTCGAACAAACCATGCCACAGTCGGGTTAGGCAACAATCTTGCCCCAACGTAAGATCCCATAAAATAGTTCCTTAATATGAAAAATGATATCACTGAAAGAATATTTTCCGGGTTCGACAATCGACATCGATCCAGTGCTCATCTCCGGTTCGCCAAAAGCAAGATGCCCACCTCCTTCATATATAACCAGAGTACATAATCTTTGCTATCATTCGGGCTTGAAGAGAAGACGGCCTTCCGTATGAAACTATAAGATGGTTATCCATCCCATATATATTCCAGGTGGTAGTAATTGAATGTAGTTAAATTTATAACCATCATTTTCAGAGCACCTAATTCGGGTTTTATATCCCGTATGATAAACAATTATACGGGTTTTGGTTACCGTATTAGTACATTTATTATTTCGACAATGAAAAACCAAAGTGAGTTCGTCGTCATCTCTGCAAATTGGGTTTCCATTTTCACACTTCGTGTTTTGCTCGTTCCTGGAGATTCAAAATTTTCTCTAATCAAAACATTCCTAAAATTTGCCGCAGTTGACCACGCCAAGGCCGAATCAATCCAGGTTTTTGTTTCGACTCTAATTCTCTCGTGATTGATTTGAAAATTTTGGAGATTGAAGTTAATCTCAATCTCAGTCGAAGTTGTGAAAGTTTTTTTTGTTTATATTCTTGTATTTTCAAAGATTCCTCTGTCGCAAAGCCCTAGTCCGAGCATTGGTTTGGATTCTATGGTGGTGAAAATTCTGGTGGAGAGAGTGCGGTGGTGCGGTGGGGCACCGGCAGGCCCGGCCCTGTGGGTAGGCTGGGGAGGCCTGGGCCTGGCCCCCCCGGTTTTTGGGGCCCCTTCTCGTAGAAAAAAAAAATTATATATAAAAAAAAATTTATATATAAAAAAAAAAATTATATATATATGAAGGGCCTCAAATTGAGAATAGGGTTGGGGCCTCGCGAAACAAAGGGTCGGGCCTGGGCACCAGTGGTGGTGCTACAAGGTGGTAGTGAGGTGTGGGCAGACTGTTTTACCCCTATCATTTGGGAAATGATCACACGTGCACAACACGTGTTGAATTTTCCGTCCAAATTGATACCGGAAGTTATCGATTGGACTACAAGGAAAGAAATCGAATAGTTTAAGGACGATATGGAAACAATTTAGTTTAGGGACTACATAGAAAAAATGTGCATAGTTTAGGGGATAAAAGCAAAATTTTCTCAAAATAAAACGACAAATAGATTATTCAACGATTCTTAATGAAATACGGAACAATACTAGTTTAACATTGTAGATTTAATCTTTGTTTTCTCATCATCAAAGATTAATGAAATTCTTTTTGCCGATCTAGAAAAAAAAAATTGTATTTCAAGGATAATTCAAAATAGCATTGGCGCTCACTAAAACCAAACAACAAAACAACAGAACTAGCAGTAGCGTAGCACCTCATAAAGATGATGGGTTAACCCACGTCGGTGGAAAAATAAGACTAGAAGACTCCCCTTCATAGCAGCGCATCAGGCTTCCATATTCCATGTCATAAATGCCCATGCAGTAGGTTCCTCCTCGTCGCTTGAAAGTGTCGGTGAAATAGATACAGTTAGCCTTAATTCCTGGAAATCTAGAGGCGTCAACAGAGATGGAAGCATTGTCACCCAGGAACAGGGCATTGTTGCCTAAGCTTGTTTTCTCCACACAATCCCAAGTTTCACATAAACTACACTCAAATACTTTAAATCCGCACACCCGGTAATCAACTTCCTCATAATTGTAAATAGAGGGGTCGATTTGTGGAAAAATCATTAGTAGCACCCCAATAGATTCTACGATATACGGTCTCGTGATACCTCTCATGTATTCATGAGGTCCATTTCGAAGGATTAACCATGTCATATTCGGGTTAGGCCCCAAAACATCGAAAGCAAAAACTTTGCCCGTACGTACGACGCCATAAAATAGTCCCATATGAAAAATTATATCACATAAGAAACCCGTACCTTCGACATCTGTCCAGGACTTATCTCCAGATCTCCAAAAAGCAAGAAATCGGCCACTATATATAACCCCAAGTACATAATCTTTGCTCTCCTGTGGGTTTGAAGACAAGACGGCCTTCTGTATGAAACTAAGATGGTTTTTCATGCTATAGTGGTAGAATTTCAAGGTACTGACATGGGGAAGTGATGCAGAACAAGTAGCGGCCCAGTTCTATGATCAATTGGGCCGGTCGAAGCCTAGGAGGCCCAAACAACTCTTAATTGAAAATTGTCAAATTTGGCAATTTATCGACGAGCCCGGAATAGGCCCAAACTTGGTGGGCTGAAGCAGAATCGCGCTGTGATCAAGACTCACGACCCTAATCGTGACTGATGATGGATTTCGGCCAAATTCATTCGGTTAGGCCTTCAATTTAGTAATTTTGCTATTTTAGGTAATAATTAGATTACGAATTACTCTTAGTGTGTAATTCCGTTTTCATTGTTTCCACTTGGGAATTTCTTATTTTTCTTTCTAGTTTTCAATTTTGGAAGTTTCCCCAATTTTCGGGATACTTTATTTTTAGGTAAGTTTTTGCTAGGGTTTGCTCGAGTTTCCCTATAAAAGGGCGTGTAACCTCTATTATTATTCAACTTTTAATCAATTATAAATCAGAGTTATTCTCTTTCTCTTGTGGATTCAAGAACACTCGTGGATTCGAGACCTATTATCGTTTGAACTAGTACGCAACTAGTTTCTCGTGAATTCCGCTGCGTCAGGAAGATTAATTTGTGCTCGAGTGAAAGGATGGAGTAGACTCATGTCACCGTCTTCGGATATGGTCACCAACCAACCTAAAGACTCTAGACATCGTTTTCCCCTTGCTTCTGGTAGATTGATTGTGCGAATAACGCCGCCTTTTCTCAGACTAACAAACTGACGCTCGTCGGGTTTGTCTTTCTCAGAGAGCATAAACCATGGGATTTGTTCAGATCCCTTGAAATGATCGTTGATTGCAACAGAACGCCACGATCTACAAACTCCACTGAAAGAGAGAAAATCTTCCAAGAGACTTATTCGTTTAGCAGTTAGAACGAGGAGGTCCTTTGGGAGTTCTGCCCAATTTCCCATGCTCTTCTGCTGTTGTTCTTATTACTAATTCTGAAAGGAATTAAACAGTTCCACGACCTGGACAGGCAAAAAGGAGAGAAATAGAGAATGGAATGAGAAAGTCAATCAAGTGAATAATATAATATCTGTATGTATGTATCTTTATATATATATAGAGAGAGAGAGAGCGAGATAGAGAGAGAGATGGGAATGGCGTAAACGAGAAGCAACACGATATTTGATGATTAAAAATTAGAAAATCAAGTCATTGAGAAAAGATATTACTAAATCCATTTTACACATAAAAAACCATAATGGTGACCTATGCATCGGATTTTAAGAGATTTATTACCAAAAAAAATAAAATGAGAAGAAAGAAGGGTATGTTACTATCAAGAGAATGCAAGAATATTAAAGGCTTATTTACCTTTTTGGTCCCCAAAGTATGAGCGAGTGGCCAATTTCGTCCCCAATCAAAATAATTGTCCAATTTCATCCCCAACGTTTAAAATATGAGTCAATGTGGTCCCCACCACTGACGCCGTTCCTCTTGTCCGTCAAAGTGGAGGGCATTATTGGTATTTCACCCCTTGCAACAAAGTAAACTAAGAAAAACATAGAAAAAAAATTAAAATGTCCCCTTCCATCTCCTCCCCTCTCCACCTCTTCTCAAATCAGTCCTATCTCTGGAATGTTTAATGCCAGATCTGATGGGGAGAGAGGCAAGGGTACTATGGTTGTCATTATCTCCTCCCTCCCCAGCTCCCTCTCGTATCTCTCTCTCTCTCTCTCTCTCTCTCTCTCTGCGTAATCTAACGAGACTCCTTCCCCAGCTCCGACCGACCCCATCTCCGCCGATCCCCAACGCCGGCGAAAAACATTTGGCTGTGATGATAGCTCTCTTTGAGGCAGAGAAGATCCAACCGGTTTATTGGTGGGGTATTTACATGGCTATGGGAGATAAAGGGTTTTTTCTTCATTTTCTCTCATATATATTGGTAGATTTGATTTGTGAGGTGTTTGGGATTTCAAAATAGCCCCTCTTTTTGGGGTTAAAAAATGGGTACAAATTCTTCAAATTTTCGGGAGTGAGTTGTTGGAGGAAATGGGTTCACTTTAAAGAGTTGATATATTCTGTGTTTTTTCTGCCAAATTTGTGGAGCCAAGGTGGGACTCCATCGTTGAAATGAACCCCTCCCACGCTCACCGTCCTCTCCATCTCCGCTGCGTACCTCGACTGAAATAGTGTCGGAGGGCTAAACCCCCAATCGAACAACCTATTGAAAAAGGGCAAGTGGTGGTGGCCAGAGAAAGTGGTGGGGCTAAACCCCCTCGATCTGGATCAGTCCTTTCTGTGGGATTTACCATAAAAGTGGCGTTGTTGTTTTTAAAGTTGAGAATTAAATTTCCTTTCTGACGTGAGATTTGATTTATCACAATGTTCAACATCTTTTGTTAATCAGAGTAATTAATGGAAGTTATGCAATTTGTTGGGATATTTTTTTTAGTTAATCAGAGGAACATAACAATGTTCAACTTCTTTACCAGTAGTTTGGTTTTCAGGATTGGTAATGGGTTGAGAATGAATCGTTCACTTTCAATCTTTCAATCATTTGCCGATGTCTGGAATGAATGTTCACTTTCGACTCTGAAGCACATCAACATGAAAACCATGTCCTTTAAACGAATAGATTGTAGATTGAGTTCACCGAAAACTTGTGAAAAAAAATGAAAAAAAATTACTCCATTTGTTTATTGGTTTAAAATCACGATAATTGAAAATGCACAATCCCTATAGGGCAGAGAGGGAGCATGTTTTGATATTGAAATATCGTGTAATTTTTATTTGGTTAATTCCATGAGATTCTCCAATTGAATCCACTCCTTGGTAGCACAATGCATGCTTCTTAGAGTTCCTTTCTAATTTTTTTTTTCCAAAATATATGACAATTATATTTATAAATGATAATTAGAGGAGTGCAGTATATGATAGTACACTACGATAATCTTGTAAGAAACTGCAAAATCTAATAACTCCAGTGTGAATAAGAAAAGAAAGCGTCAAACAAACATACCCTGTAAAAGAAAATTAGTATAAACAAAGAAAGTAATATTCACTTCTTTTTTTCAATATCTAATCAATATTGTTCAATGTGCTAGCTTGCAGAAGTGATTCCATCATTATAGCTGCATGAAGGATGCCACCCAATGCCAGATGGTATACATGACTCGAGGTTAGAGCCTAGAGGGGTGTTAGTAGGTCAACAACTAGAGGGAAGTTGAAGTCTTCTCCAGAGACTCGAACTCCAGACTTTCTACTCCAGAAAAAAAAATTGTTCACCTTCATTACAAGAAGGTGAACAAAACTCTCACCCTGATTGGTTAAAATAGTGTGGGGTCCACCAAAAATGGTATGAATCTCACTACAAAGTGATGTCATGCTTACCAAAAAATGCATTGATTCTGTGGACCCCACACCATTTCAACCAATCATGATGAGAGTTTTGTCCACCCTCATTAAGTGTGAGTGAGCAAATTTTTTTCCACCCGGATGCCAAAGGGTGCAACTAAGAGCCACATCTGAATGCCAAACAACTTTCCTTTTACCCCCAATTCCTTTTTGGGGAATGTTTGGATCTAGCACAACAATTGAGAACTATATGGATAGGGTGCTGATTTTGGAGCACTCTTTTTTTATGCAGTCACTCAAATATTTAATGAAGTTACAAAACTACTTTTTTTAAGATATAAAAATTACTAGAGGCACTCAACCCCCAAATTATCTCCTTATTTACTAAGACACTTCAAATGGAAAAATGAACCAAAACCAAACATAAACATTAGGTTCTAAACATTAACATTAACATTATGTTCCAAACATTAAATATCCACAACATAAACATTAGGTTTCAAACATTAAACATGCATCTATGTCAGATTGTTTCACGCCACTTTGCCAAAAAAAAAAGAAGCTAGAATTCTCTAAAATAAACAGCACACAATTGAAAATGTTGATGCACAAAATCTTCAAACGGCTGCGACACAAGATCTTTATATTTTCGAACTCATTATCTACCATTTTTCCCTCAAAATTTTCATAACGGCGGCAAATCTACATTTTCAAACTCATAGTGAAACAAACAAAGCACATCGCCAAAGTTAGAGAATTCTTGAGAAGAAAAGTAACAGAACTCTCAAGAGACTTTGCATGGACAAAAGGATGGTTCTACAATCATAGGCTGAAGACCACTTGTCCATGTTGTCCTGGTGCAGAACATGGAGACAATAACATAAAGCTGTAGTGGATGATATAGGGTTTTCACCTGGCGATGAAACCCTCTCTCTCTTTCCCTGATGTTAAACCCTGGCCACCGCCTCCCTTTCTCCGGCCTCCTGTCCTCCTTCTTCTTTCCTCCCCTCCCCCAATCTACTTACCCTCATCCATATCTCCCATCTGCCGTTTCATCTTCCTCCCTCCCGTTCTTCAGTTCAGATCTCTACTCAGGCCTCTGCCCGCTGTTTTTCGACGCCCCCTCTCTTCCACTTCGCCGTGGTCGATCATCTCATTACATCCTTTTCAATTTCTGGTGCATCATCTCATAACATCCTTTTCTCAATCGTTCATCGGCACCGGTCAGCTCTTTTCCGCCAGATCTGGTGTTGTTTCTCTTACCATCGTCTTATGAGGTATTGTCTCTGCATCTTCCCTTTTTTCGTGGTCAGTCGGTGCCCTTGTTTTTTCTTCTCTGGCTTGGTTGGAAGCCCCCTTGTTCTCTTTTTTCTGGCTCTGACTCGGATTGTATCTTCTGGTAATGGGGGATCAAGATTTATTTTTTGTGTTTGTGGACAATTTGCCAAAAGATATGGATGTGATTTGGCTTAAACAATTATTCAGTGGCTTTGGGTTGGTTATGGATGCTTACATGCCTAACAGGAGAAGCTCTACTTAATAGCAAATTTGGTTTTATCAACTACCGAAACAAGGAGGAGGCTTGTGGAGCTATTCAAGCGCTGAATGATATTATTATTAGGGATTTCCGAATCGTAGTGCAATTTGCTAAGTTCTCAATGAAAAGGAATCATAATCAAGGGAAGCTTCATTCGACTCTTATGGGAATGAATAAGACAGTTAATAAGATTTGGATGCACAAGGATATGAATTCCCTATCCAAGGCTGATCAAAGATCTTATGCTGACGCTCTCGTTGGTGGATCTTTTGGAGGTATTAAAGATGTTCATTGCAAGTCTAAAATAGTTGAAGCCAACGAGGTTGATTTGGAATGGTTGAATAGCAGTGCAGTGGGTGAACTTGTACACTATCGTGACGTTGATTCTCTTCATGAACTGTTCATTTCTAATGGGATTTGGGATGCTCAATTTCGATAGATGGGTGGTCGCCTTATCCTCTTTACTCTTGATTCCAGAAAGAGTATGGAGTCTTTCCTTGAGGAGAACAAGAAGTGTCTTTCTCTTTGGTTCTCATCAGTTGAAATGTGGCATAATCAAAGGATAAAACCTTCGAGATGTACTTCGATTTCATGCTATGGGGTTCCTTTTATTGCTTGGCATTTCGAAACTTTTCATAACATTGGAAAGTTAGTGGGTGAAATCATCAACTGGACGAAATTACGGCCAAATCCATTGTTTTTGACAAAGGAAGAATGTTCATCGTAACTGATCAACTTCAATGCATCAATGAGATGGTGGACCTGAAGGTAAAAGGTGAGGTTTATCCTATTAAAATTGTTGAGGATCCTTTTGCAGAAACTTCTTGGGAAAATAGAATTGTTACTTCTATGAAAGTTGGTGCGCATGAAAAGGGTGAAGATGATGATGTTAATGGCAATAAGGATGGCACTTTTGCTATCGCTAATAAGGGTGACCAAGCTAAGTTGTCGACTCCTTTGGGTATTAATCAGTTTACATAGAGTTCAATCCATGTGGAGGAGCGTAAGGAGATTTCTCAAGCCGAGGGGAATACTTTCAAGGACGGAGCAGACACTGATTTTGACAAAAAATGCTGCCATCTTTTCCAGGACGGTTAACCGGGATCAAAAAGAGGAGAAATTGAAGTCTTTGAAGAAAGGTAGTTTTGATGGGCCCACCGACATTCGTAAAAGGTATGCAATTTTAGTCAAGGAACCCCGTGAGAGTATGGAGATTAATGCTTCTCTTGGTGTAAAATTTCGGAAGGGAGAGCTATAATATTAAGAAATTCTTACAACTGTGGGGAGTTGAAATTTCTGAAAAGGATATTATAGTTCTTGACGAAGTGGAGGAAAGTACCTCCATTTCTATAGAGTTCTGATATTTCCTTTATTGGTGGTGGAGTCTCGAGGCTGCGGCTTTTTGGGGTTTTTATTTGGCTTTGGCATGGTGGGGTTTTTTGGCTCCTAGTTTGTGTTATGGTTCTTTTGGTTTTGCATGTTCTTGGCTTGGTTTGGGTTTGGTTTTGGGGCTTTTCAGGAGTTTTGTTCTTGGTTTTATTCTCTTTCGGTGTTGTGGTTGGTATCTTGCCATCCTTGGTGTTTCCTTGTTATTTTCCCTTTCGGGTCCTTGGCGTTTCTAGTCTTGGATCCTTTTAATCTTTGTAATTCGTTTCCAAAGATTAATAAATTCTTTGCTTAACAAAAAAAAAAACATAAAGACTCTACCAAGGAAACATTACACATGGAAGTAGGCAATTCAGTGACACGTGTAGTAAGAGGAGTTGAGCAACTATCTGCTCTTTTCAAATTAAAAAAAGTCTTTTTTTTTTGGAGTGCCTGAAGTAAAAGAGAAGAGTAAATGTTTTTTGGAGTGCCTAAAGTAAATCATGGAACTTGCAAAAGGGTAATTTTGGAAAACTACAGTAGCTTGGAGCCCCTGCATCAAATTTTGGAGTGCGAATATCAATTTCCAATGGATAATGATATGGGGGTTGATTTCTTTTTTACATGGTTTGTACCGTTGACTCCTGTTGTTATTTTTCTCGGGGTCAGGTGTTAATATAGTTGGGATGTTTCCTCGCATTGTGATACCTTTTTCCTTGGCACCTTTTAATCTTTGTAATACCCCTTTTAATCTTTGTAAAGCATTTTCAAAAATTAATAAAAATTATATTTTTTGCTGCTCAAATTATATAAAAAAAAATATAGCCAATTCCTCTGGTCATGAACGACTGTTCACATACGACTTTGAAGCTGATTAACATAAAACCCGGCCACTTTATTTAAAAGAAAAATAGAACATTGTTAAGTAATATGAATTGTAGATTGAGTTCACCGATAACTTGCAACAATAAGATTTATGCGCTAAAGCTTCAATCTAGCTTAAGTCCTTGTTTGTATTTGCTTAAATGAGAATTCTATGAAATCAATTGAGTTGATTTTAGCAACTGAGGAAACCATTTAGAAAAAAATTCCAAAACAAATATGAGGACAAATAAGTTATCCAACTATTCTTTAAGGACAAATAATATAGAACAATAGCATGGTGTTAAAAAATAACAGGAGTAGAAGTAGTGTAGCGTACATCATGAAGATGACGGGTTGTTTTTTTGGGTAAATTAGCTTGAAATAGAAAAAAGGTTAACCGAATATACAGCCTACAAGGGGCATACCCCAGGAGGAAAGAAAGGAAAAAAGGAAAGAGAAAAACAAAAACCTAACCACAACAAAGTAAATAGCCAACAAAGCTCAAAGCACACTTTCTCAAGAACACCACAACATCTATCTTTGTCACCTCCACATTGGAGAAGGCCCCTGAATCCTCATATTTCTCAAGAATGCCAAACACGTTAGGTGTAGAAGAAACACTGCTAGACTAGGAGATAGCCATAGACATAGACGGGGTGTTTTTTTTTTGTATAAATAAAGATGACGGGTTAACCCACATCAATGGAAAAATAAGACTAGAAGACTCCCGTTCATAGCAACGCCTCTAGCTTCCATCTTCCATGTTGTAAATAACCATATAGTTTCCTCCTCCTTCTGTGAAATTATTGGCATAGTAGATACAATTAGCCTTAATTCCTTGGAAAATAGAGGCGTCAACAGAGACGGAAGCATTGTCACCCAGGAACAGGGCATTGTTGCCTAAGCATGATTTCTCCTCCACATATTGAGCTTCACTTAAATCAACCTCGAATACTTTAAATCCGCAAATCCGGTAATTGTTATAAGAATTACTATTGTGTATGACTTTCAGAAAAATCATTAATATCGCCCCTGCAGATTCTACGATAGAAGGTCGGTTGAACTTGAACCCCCCCGAGTATTCACCAGGTCCATTTAGAAGGACTAAGTTTGGCCTAGTCGGGTTAGACCCGCAAGCATCGAAAGAAATAACCATGCCCCTATATACGACCCCATAAAATAGTCCTTTATGAAAAATCATATCACAAAAGGAAGATATGCCGACTTCGACATGGGTCCAGCACTTATCTCCGGATCTCCAGAAAGCAAGAGATCCCACGCACGTATATACAACCTACAACCGCGAGTACATAATCTTTGCTCTCCTCCGGGCTTGAAGACAAGACGGCCTTTTTTATGAAACTAAGATAATTTTTCCTGCTATGCCAGTGGTAGTATTTGAAGGTACTGACATGGGGAAGATCAATTTCTGCTCGAGTGAACGAAGAATGGCTGAAGCAATACTATATTTGATTGAGTAAAAATAACACCGAAGAAAATCGAGTCATTGAGACAAGATATCCGATTATATCTTCCATCCATATGTTGCGCTCGTCTCTTCAGCCTTCATCATCATATCATAGTCCAAATCTTCAGCCTCCATCATCATATCACAGTCCAAATCTCAAGGTTTGAACTCTCAGACATTTTCTACAAGTTTCACACATAAAAAACCATAATTGTGACCTATAACTAATTAAGGATTAAAATGCAAGATTTTGCATGATTTATAAACTAATAAAAAATGGGAAGAAAGAAAATACTCCCTATAACTAATTAAGGATTAAAATGCAATTACTCCTCGATGATGGGCAATTTAGGATGCAAAGATAATGAGTTGGAAAAGACCTTCAATACCTAGCGCGTTTTTAATGTCGGATTTAGGGGGTGTTCCACTAACAAAAAACTGTTTTTTCCAAACACCAAGACAGGTCATTCTCTCACAGTCTCACAACACATCACATGGAAAACCGTGAAAAACCAATTTTTTTCTAAAAACTGGATTAGTGGAACACCCCCTTAACAGGATTTCGTTTTCCTTTTATTTGGGTGCACTTCATTTTTGGGATTGATCCTCTGGATGCAAAATTAAATCCAATCCTTAGTAGCACGATACATGATTCTTAGAAGTCCTCCTTTTTTTTCTTTTTCTTTTTTCAAATACAGGATGGTTATATTTATATATGGTGATTTTTTTTTTTTGGTCATTCGTCATTCCTAATCTATTACATGGGGGAGGGGGGAATGGGATTCGATCTCAGGATGCAGTGTGAGACATCCAAGAGTTCTACCGCATGAGCTAGCTACCACTTGCTTATATATGGTGATTAGAGGAGTGCAATTAATATATGATACTTCACTACACTAATATTGAAGAAACTGCAAAATCTGTATGAGTCTCAATAGACTACAATCGTAGAAATAAAACCAGAGGTGAAAAAGAAAAGAAAAAAAAACATCAGAGAAATACCTGGTAAAAGAAAATTAGTAAGCAGAGAAATTAATATTCACACTTTGTTCTATTTTCCACACCAAGTCTCCAACATAGCTCCAACACTGTTACGCCATTTGCTTTCAAGTTACTACTAGGTGCTGCTATTTTGCTACAGAGGCTGCCACTGCTTGAGGTTCCCTTTGGGATGTTGCTATACTGAGATACTTTGAAGGCATTTGCACATAGCTCTACTGCTGGCATTTTGGCTACTTTTGAATCATGGAGGTCAACAATCTCAAAGTGCTCTCTATTACTATGATCCTCCATGTCTGGTCGTGTTATATTTTTACCTCTTGTAATTTTTCCCTTCAGCATTTCGCTGAATAGTTTTTATTTTATTTTATTTTCTCCCACCTATACTTTGCTTTGTGCTTAGTTTTTGGCCTTTTCCTCGATGTACCCTTTGTCGAGTTTAATAAAATTTTGTTGCCGATCAAAAAAAAAAAACATAGCTCCAACACACTCACATGGTGTGTGGAGCCCACACACACTAGAGTGTGAAGTTATATCGTGTCACCTCACGGCAATCGTAACATTTTTTAATGTCTCATAACTTTTATATGAAAATTTCGTAACTTTATATGAAAATCTCGTAACATTTTGGTGTGTTTCACAACTTTTAAGAAAAGAATCATAACTTTTTATTCACATGAGGTAATCGATTTGTAACATTTTTAGAGGCGTGTATCATACACATCCGAATAGGGGTGTGTATTGTAGCATTTCCAGAGAGAGAGAGAGAGAGAGAGAGAGAGAGAGAGAGAGAGAGAGAGAGAGAGAGAGAGAGAGAGAGAGAGAGAGAGAGAGAGAGAGAGAGAGAGAGAGAGAGAGAGATGGGAATAAAGTAAACCAAGAATGAATGAAGCAACACTATATTTGATTGAGTGAAAATAATAGCAAAATCAAGTCATTGAGAAAAGATACCCCATTGCATCTTCCATCGATATGTTGTCCTTGTCTCTTCAGCTTTCATCATCACATCTCAAACTAAATTTTGAACATAAAAAACCATAATGATGACCTATGTATCGGATTTTAAAAGATTTATAAACCAAAAATAAAAGATGGGAAGAAAGAAAATACTCTGTATAACTAATCAAGAATTAAAATGCAATTACACCTCGATGATAGGCAATTTAAGATACGAAGATAACGAGTCGGAAAAGACCTTCAATTCTAATTCCGGATTTAACAGGATTTTTTTTTTCCCCACTTTTTATTTGGGTAGTTCATTGTCGGTGAAATAGATACAGTTAGCCTTAATCCCTGGAAATCTAAAAGTGTCAACAGAGATGGAAGAATTATCACCCAAGAATAGAGCATTATCGCGTAAGCTTGTTTTATCCACACAAACCCAAGTTTCACCTAAAATACACTCAAATACTTTAAATCCGCACACCCAATAGTCAACCTCCTCATAATCGATAATAGTGGACTCGTATTTGGGAAAAATCATTAGTACATCCCCTGCAGATTTTACGACTCGGATCATGGCACTGCCGTGATCATGCCACTGCCGTGTCCCCAATCTGAACGACTCATATCCCTATCAGAAAACATAACTACCTGTCAAACTCAAGAAACCCTGATGCTAGTGATGGGAACCAAGAAGATAGTATGGCAGGTGGAGTTGCCCAGAAATGTCTGCAATCACAGTGACCAGTTCAGCTCAAGAGTCCAAATTTACCGAAACCCAAACCTGGTTTATTCTGCATTAAATCATCTGGTGAGGAAATCTAACATTATGACCCACAAAAATCTTGCAAGATAATGTAACACTTACACAAGCCATCCCATAACTAAGAAAATGCAATTATGTGATTTACCATAAGAAAAAATAAAAAAATAAACTCTCCTTAGCTAACAGCATACCAGCACCAACAACCCATAAATATTCCCTTGACAAGATTGACAGTAGGGACTACATATCTCATTTTCTGTTGACATGATTAACACATCCTTTGGGACACACTAAACACCCCAAAACAAGACCCCTGCAAGACAAGTGCATCAGAACACACACACAACTTATGTAACAGCCACCGCCAGCTCCAATCACACACAACCCCTTTGCAAAAGACCTTGGATACTTAAACCCGTTTTTAATGCCGGGTTTAACAAGATTTCATTTTTTTACTTTTATTTCGTTAGTAGATTGTGGGATTGATCATCTGGATAAGCTAGTCCGTTTGTGCCGGATCTCGATTTACCATTAAAGTGGCATTATTGCTTTTAAAACTGAGTTTCAAATTTGCTTTCCCACCCTTTTCATGTTCCAAAAAAATAAAATAAAAAATAAGGTGTTATCACACTTCCCCTTGGTGTGGCAAGTTCTTCGTGGGTTAATGTTTCAATCCATTTTCAACACTATCTCAGCTTATATTCCGCAGAGATAAGTATGTTAATTCTGAAAAAAAAAAATAGGACAACTAGATTATACAGCGATTCTTAAGAAAATATGGAACGAAACTAGTTCAACCATTGTACATCAAGGATGTCAATCAAAATAGCATGGTGCTCAAGATCCCTAAATTAACAGAAATAGCGTGTAGCACATCAGAAATATGACAGGTTAACCCAGATCGGTGAAAAAATAAGACTAGCAGACTCCCCTTCATAGCAAGGCCTCCAGCTTCCATCTTCCATGTCGTAAACACCCATGTAGTTTCCTCCTTCTCGCTTGAAATTACAACCCATGTAGTTTCCTCCTCCTCGCTTGAAATTACCAGTGTAATAGATACAATTAGCCTTAATCCCTGGAAATCTAGAGGCCTCAACGGAGATGGAAGCATTGTCACCCAGGAACAGGGCACAGTTGCCTAAGCTCGTTTTCTCCACATATTCCCAATGTTCACTTAAATCAACCTCGAATACTTTAAATCCGCATATCAGGTAGTCAACCCTATAGTCATCTTTAGCTTCCGGACAAATCATTAGTACCACCCCTGCAGATTCTACGATATACGGTCGCTCGTTAACCCCCATGTAATCCATAGGTCCATGTCGAACAAACCATGGCTTAGTCGGGTTAGACCCCCAAGCGTCGAAAGCAAAAACCATGCCCCTATCTATGACCCCATAAAATAGTCCTTTATGAAAAATTATATCACAAAAGGGAAGTACACATACTTCGACATTGGTCCAACACTTATCTCCGGGTCTCCAGAAAGCAAGACATCCTGTCCATGTATATACAACCACGAGTACATAATCTATGCTCTGTAGCGGGCTTGAAGACAAGACGACCTTCTGTATGAAACTAAGATGGTTTTCCATGCTATACCATTCGACGTTTGTGAAGGTAGTGACATGGGGAAGATTAATTTGAGATCGAGTGAAAGGATGGAGTAGGCTCATGTCACCATCTTCGGATATGGTGACCAACCAACCTAAAGACTCCAGACATCGTTTTCCCCTTGCTTCTGGTAGATTGACTGTGCGAATATACCCGCCTTTTCTTGGACTAACAAACTGACGCTCGTCTGGTTTGTCTATGTCAGAGAGCATAAGCCATGGGAGTTTTTCAGATCCTTTGAAATGATCGTTGATTGCAACAGAACGCCACGATCTACAAACTGCACCGAAATCGAGAAAATCTTCAAAGAGAGTTATTCGTTTAGCAATTAGAATGAGTAGGTCTTTTGGGAGTTCTGCCCAATTAACCATCTTCTTCTACTGCTGTTGTTCTTACTACTATTTCAAAAGAACAAAACTGAACACCTTGGCAGGCAAAAAACGGGAGAAACAGAGAATGCGAATGTGAAACTTAATGTAGTAAATAATAAATGTGTGAGTGTTTGTGTTATGGAGAGAGAGAGAGAGAGAGAGAGAGAGATGGAAATGGTTTCAACGAAGAGTGAATGAAGCAATAATAAATGTGATCGAGTAAAATAACAGTGAGAAAAATCAAGTCATTGATGCCGATAAAAAATAAAAATAAAAATCAAGTCATTGATCAAGTACTCTACTAAAAAACGTCACCCCGTTGTATCTTCTTTCCACGATATTCCTCGTCTCTTCAGCCTTCATCATCAGATCACAATCTAAATCTCAACGTTTGAACTCTTAGACACTTCTATAAACTTTACATAAAAAATCATAAGGGTGACCTATGTATCAGATTTTAAAATATTTATAAACTAAAAATAAAAAATGGGAAGAAAGAAACAATATAGAAGGCTATGTTCACTGAGAAGAGAATGCATGATAGGTTTTTTTACTTTTTTGGTCCCAAAATATGGCCGCCGTGTCATTTTGATTCCCAACATTCCAATTGTGCGATTTGCATCCCCAGCATTTAAAATTTGTGTTTAAATAGTCCATACATCTCACGCCATCCATTCTGTCCGTCAAAGTGAGGGGCATACCCAATACTTATATCTTGCATGGCTTTTTGACTTTTTTGGGTCCCCATTGACTTTTTTGGTCCCAAAGTATGGCCACCTTGTCATTTTGGTTCCCAATATTTCAAATGTGCGATTTGCATCCCAATGTTTAAAATTTGTGTTTAAATTGAAGTTTGAATAATGTTGGAGTGGAACTTTTCAATCTCTGGAATCCCAAAGTAGGTGAAATACCTAATTTACCCCTCACTGTGATGGAGAGAATGGACAACGTGAGAAGTAGGGACTATTTAAACACAAATTTCAAACGTTGGGGATGAAAATCGTGCATTCGGAATATTGGAAACTTAAATGACACGGCGGCCATACTTTGTAGACCAAAAAAGTCAAAAAGTCATGCAAGATATTAAGTACAGGGTATAATTAACTAAGAATTAAAATGCAAGTAAACCTTGATGATGAGTCGGAAAAGACCTTCAATATATACTTAGGCCTCGTTTGATTCACAGACTAAAATAGGTAGGATTAACAGTCCTGAGATTGATAGTCCTGGTATTAAATTAGTCCTGAATCTCACTCAATCCCCTGTTTGATTCATGCAGGATTAACATATGGATATCCTATGCTTTGGGCAATCCCATGTTTGGTTCCATAAACTAAATTTCGGGATTAATTTCAGGACTCTCTCTCTCTCTCTCTCTCTCTCTCTCTCTCTCTCTCTCTACAAATTCCAACCAATTAAATTTTTTAACCTCAAATTCAAACATGATTCTTGAAAAAATTCAACTTGAATTTTTCATTACCAAGTTCAAAATGATTAGTAGGATTAGGACTTGAATTTATCATAACACCCAACGTGATGCTATTACCGAGTTGTCTCATTCAAGCATTTTTTTTTTACCACGTTGGCTCAAAGAAACGGTATAAATACTAGCTATGAATTGATGTCGTGATTCCACACGATGAATTGCTGGAGCACCTTGGGACATTGCAGATACAATCTGAAATTTATTGACAAGTTTCTGCCTTGATGAAGGCTTGAACACAATCTGAAAATTTGCCATGAACATAAAGGCTTGAATAATAGGCCATCAGTGAAGTTTGTTCCTAAAATTGGAACAATGGTAACTGTTTGTCGTGCACATAAACTGTTTGCATAATCATACCAATGGGTTTCCTTGCATAATCACTATCAGGTAGCTCCTAAATGGGTCACTTGAGAAGAGCGAATTTTTTAAGGAAAAAAGAACAACTGAGCAGTACATGGACTTTCCAGGAACATCCCTCAACTTGGTAGGCAATACATGGATTTTCCCAACTAATTTTCATCCAAACACAGATCTCATAGGGACAACAATTAATCAAAGTTTCAGCCTCAAAATTAAAATTATAACAGCCGGAACATTACACTACACCTGGACAGTCACCAAAGCATTTAACATTATACAAAAACAGCAACATTAAGTAGCAATCTCATCAGCAAACTTGGCACAGCAGCAACAGAAAATAACAACTTTTAACAAGAGCAACATACTCAATAACAACATACTTAATAATAGCAGCAACATACTTACACATAACGTCTTTTAGCCACAATTTTCAGCAACAAAAGAGTCACATAATTACCTATTTTCAGCAACAAAAAGCTACCACCATTAACCACAATGCAACAAAAAAGGCATCGCAACCCACAAAAGCTGAAAATTTAACATAGTTTGAGTTTTTGTTCCAACTAGCCTAGAACTTACACAATTTCTTTACCATTACCATTTTCTCCTCATCCGAAGTAAGGCTAAAAAAATAATCAACCCTTTGAGCTTCTTCGGTGATCGCCATACCAGCTGTGACCCTTTGTTCGACCATGATTGGAAGGTTTTTAAGCGCTTCACTAACTGCGCCTCTTTTGGCTGAGAGGTCATGTTGATAACCCATCCTACTTCCTATCATGTCGAACTTACTAGCAGAAAACTCTAACGAACCGATAAGCATGTCACCCAAATCAGACAGTCCATTCATGAGGGTCTCTGAAACCTTAGCCTTTTTCTTTGGAGGCTCCGGAGGGGACTTGTTATCTTTCCCATGACATAGTTTCTTTGAATTACAATTATTTGGTGAAAAGAAAAAATATTGTGAATCCATAGTTCTGTTGAATAAGATAAGCATAATTGCAATGCAACAATTAAAAATAGATTGGTTTCGTTAACCAATAAAAAGAAACAGTATGAGGCTTAAGTGTGAGGCTTTCCAAGGCAAGATTGTTGACCGTGTCGTGCCGAGTCAAAAATAAATATTTAATAACTAGGAATTAACTTTTATTCCAGAGAATAGCGGTTAAGTCCGAGTGTCGATCCACGGAGACAAGCTGGCTGAGTTGCGTTATTTCCAATTAACTTATAATTTAATTCGGTAAAAAGATGTTTGATTGGTTGTGAAATAATTAAACTAAAAAGCGCAATAATTAAAAAGGATTTAAACTGATGGAGAGGGAATCTAGGGTTTAGAATCCACTCCACCCTCGTAACCACGACTTTTGCATAGGTTAGGTTAATAATCGAATCACAACAGATTATCGCTAGGGCTTGCAATCCCCATCGATAATTGTCAAGAAAATATTTGTGAATGTTAAAAGGCATAAACTATCCTGCGGCACGGACCGTCTCACTGGTACGGTGTCACGCCGCCCAACGGCACGATCCATCTCACGAGCATAGCCTATCTCAGAACTCCAAACACAACGTTGAAAGCAATTATATGAACGGGTATTTGAAAACATGTATACAAATACTCAATTGATTAAAAGAATTAAAAACGATTTCATTGATCATATGAAACCAAGTTCTGAACATATAATCCGACCCGAATATTAACCATAGTCTATGCATAAAAACGAGGTTACTTGGTGTAGAGCTTCATCCTTCCCCTAGAAAAGGGGTTTAGCCGGCCATGGAGAGAATTGAAACGCTTGAAATCAGAGAACTCGCAAAGAACATGAAGAACAATGAGTTTCTCTCTCTAAAGCTGCTTCTTCGAATAATTGGGAACCCTAGCATTATGTTCTGATGTTCTATTTATACTAGGAGACCTAAAAGTTACATAAAACGCGTCCAAAAAGCTGATTTCTGTGTTCGTTTGACCGGACCAAGACATGGTGGTCCGGACCAGAGAAGCTGGGAGCTGTACGAACCCGCCGGTATGCTTCGTCCGGACCAAGAATTTTCCTCGTCCGAACGAAGGGTGCTGCAAGGTAGGATTCGTCATGTTAAGTGCTGGTCCGGTCCCGGAAAGTGTTGGTCCGGTCCAGAGATGCTGCAACTTGAGTTTCCGCTCCTTTTTATGCACATCTTCCCATCCTCGTCGCTTTAATATCACTCCAAAACACGTTTTCCAAGTTCTCGAGCTTCTAAGGCCTGAAACACCACAAACCAACTAATGCTACTTAGTTAACTACATAACCTAACTAACAAAGCATAGATTAAACTACTAAATTAATGCATAGATAGTTCTTTTAAACCCCCGGGCGGCCCCGGTAGGACGAGTGAAGTCTCGTGAGGGTTTTCAGCAGTGATCACCCACAAAACACAAGGAGTCTCTCAACATGGAACCCGAAACCTGTCATGCAACTCGTCAACGTCTCAAGCTAAGAATGCACCACTACCACAAAGACATAACAGGCCAATATAGTTTTAAATGCTATTAACTCAAAAGAGAGAAATCATGGCACTTAAGTATAGCGTGAGTGAATATGGGCCTTTATCACAAGTGAACAAAGAATGATCATTCTCTCCGGACCGAGCCTCGACTTCAATTCTCACCGTGTCATGCACTCAACAAGTAAAATCGCTCGAAACAAGGTGCATTATAAACTCTCAAGTGTGCGGTTTGGAGGTTGTGTAAATATGAAGCAAGATACTCCGCACACTATGACACAAAAGAAACGCTTTATATGGTGGACACACAATCTCATGAACAAGCATCAAGTATTGGAATCATCTTAATCCACCAATCCACACCCCAATACCCCTAGGATCAAATAGGTCGTAGTCAGGGTTATAACATTTGGCAATGGATAAATTCGCAAGGCTAAGGTGAAACAATCATGTGTCCGAGAGTAAGCAAGTATAACATGACACTCATTTTAGGGAAAATATGCAATGTGTGCCCCTTTCAACATCATTCCAACACCACCTCATCACTAACATTCCACCACCATCTCACCAATCCTTTTTCTATATTTTGGTGTCCCCTCTTTTCAACATATGTTATTCTTTTGAAACTTTGTTTCCTTCAATTCGGGGACACCAAATCAAGCACAAAATTTATCTTTCTCTCAAAACTATACCGCTACACTCTTGCCTTTCTCAAAACACAATATGGAAGGTGGAGTTTAGCAAAGAAAAGGCTAAGTATTTAAGGCTCAAAATGGCTCGCAAGGGATAATGTAAACAAGAGAGACGAACCGGTTCAAATTCAAGAAAATGCCCATGATAATCTCCTAGGGGTGTAACATCCAAGTAACAAACCAAACACGAGAGATATACGATGCAATTCCAATACTTTGCAAAAGATAATGAGACTGACAACAAGTTTAGTTCTTTTCGAGACAAACAAAGAGTTATTTTGACATCTCTCCAAAAGAAAGCTAAGGCACGAAAGCTCACTAGGGTATAAGTCTCCACTAATCATAGCCTTTGAGAACAAACAAATCAAAGTTCACAAGTGAGCAAAACCCAACAAACGTGATGTGCAATGGTGCCATGCTTAAGTGCCATGATGCCGCCCTTGAAACAAACTAGCAGACAGAACTAGGGTGACACAAGACAGACCAATGCAATAGCAGCACGCCTCAACTCAGTCAATCAACAAGTAAGCACAACAAACCCAAAATTCCATGCCAAAGGGGCCAACTTTTTAAGATTTTGCAAATTTTCTAATTTTTTTGGTTTTTTCAAGACTCTAAATATGCACAACTACAAAGTGTTCCCTTCCCCCAACTTAAATAGTGCAATGTTCTCATTGAATGCATAGACACTAAAAGATAAGGACAAAAATAAAGAGAGGAAAGAGATCACCTCGAACTAGCGAACAACACAAGAGAGAGGAGGGAAAAAAAAACCCCAACGTGAACCAAGAAACCTGCATGTGTTAGTCCGCAAACACAAAAACATAACAAAAACAACGCAGAAAAGAAAAAATAAAAAGGAAAAAAAACTCTTATTAAAACAACTAAACACTAAGAACAAAATAAAACATAAAATAAAATAAATACACGACGCCCACGTGAATTTTGAACTTTCACCACAACATAAAGAGTTACTATCATAAACATCTCACCCACTTTCAAGCTCTCTTTCAAAAATTGAACTCGACCATGCCATAAGATCAAATACATAGAGTATCGCAATTGGCTTAGTCGTTTTTGAAATTGAAATTCCACCAAGCACATATTCCAAAACAAATTAACTTTCAAGTTGTTGATGAGTTTAAGTAAACATGGATGGTGATCCTCATAAAAAATATCAACACCAAGAAAATCAATTTGTTCTAATATGATAATCTTATGTAATGGTGGATGCGCGACAGGATTAGACAAGGCACCTACCTTCTCATTTAAAATAGACTCCCCCAAACATTCAAAACTATGATCGGGTGACAAAGGTTGTGACTCACATTCGGGCGACTCTGTGATAATCGAAAGTGGAGATAATGAAGAAGGTTGGATACCATCCCCATTAGATATCCACTCTTCAATAACTGACCAAGGAGCAGAGTCCACCAACAAACTCACTTGCTCGATAGATTCTTCAAGTTCAAAACTATCTTCACAATGAGCTAAGTCAGTCTCTAAATCACCACCTGAATTAGTGAAAGAATTGTTGACAAGACTCGCAATCTTGCAAGCGGTGGTAACCTCATCTACTAGTAAACTTTTGTGAACGAAAGGTTCTTGTTCCTCAATGACAACATCAATCCTCAAACTCGTGGGGTTAGTCATCAATTTACTCATATCACCATGATCATCCTCAGACTCCGTGTCTAGCTCTTCAACCCTAGAGTTTTCAAAGTTGGTGATTAATTGTCCCACATCCCTTGTATTCTCCCCATAATTTATATCCTTTACCTGCTCAATATCCACTACCTGCCACTCATCCTCATCATGCCCGATGCCTACTTCCTGCTCATTATTCAATAATATTTCCTCATCCCATTGATTAATCGCAGTTTCTATCTGGTTTGCGTAAGCTTCAATATTTGCGAGAGACTGGGCTTGGGAGTGAAGCGCTTGGGTGAAACATTGATTATTAGCCTCAAACTCTTCGAGAGCATGCAACACATTCTCCTGAAAATCTAAAGAATATTTTTGAGGTGGCGGGGGAGCTGGTTGCTCATACGGCTGTTGTGGAGAAGTAGGGTAGTAGGCCCATGGATCGGAAATATTAGAAAAATTAGGCCTTGGGGGTGGGGCATAATATGGGTCCGCAGAGTGTTGTGTCCATGAAAAATTAGAATGATTTTCCCATTCCGAATTATAACTATTGGAGTAACAACCATAACTCGATTCAGGAAACCATTGGGTATGACTAAACTGCTCTTGGACATATTCAGGATACTGGGGAGCATAGGTGTAATCCATATTTTTTCATAACAAATCAAACCTAATGCAAACTATTCGATACTCACAGTGATGGTGCCCTCCTTTGTTATTGATCTGTTACCCTCTGCACACTCCTTGCAACCTGTACTCTGAAAATCACACTAACAAACAAAATTAAAAAGTCCTAAACTAGTAACCAAAATAAATATTAAAAAAAAATCCTAAACTAAGAATTAAAATAAAAACTAATCGAAACTAAGCAACCGTGCAAATTGTCCCCGGCAACGGCGCCAAAATTTGACCGTGTCGTGCCGAGTCAAAAATAAATATTTAATAACTAGGAATTAACTTTTATTCCAGAGAATAGCGGTTAAGTCCGAGTGTCGATCCACGGAGACAAACTGGCTGAGTTGCGTTATTTCCAATTAACTTATAATTTAATTCGGTAAAAAGATGTTTGATTGGTTGTGAAATAATTAAACTAAAAAGCGCAATAATTAAAAAGGATTTAAACTGATGGAGAGGGAATCTAGGGTTTAGAATCCACTCCACCCTCGTAACCACGACTTTTGCATAGGTTAGGTTAATAATCGAATCACAACAGATTATCGCTAGGGCTTGCAATCCCCATCGATAATTGTCAAGAAAATATTTGTGAATGTTAAAAGGCATAAACTATCCCGCGGCACGGACCGTCTCATTGGTACGGTGTCACGCCGCCCAACGGCACGATCCGTCTCACGAGCATAGCCTATCTCAGAACTCCAAACACAACGTTGAAAGCAATTATATGAACGGGTATTTGAAAACATGTATACAAATACTCAATTGATTAAAAGAATTAAAAACGATTTCATTGATCATATGAAACCAAGTTCTGAACATATAATCCGACCCGAATATTAACCATAGTCTATGCATAAAAACGAGGTTACTTGGTGTAGAGCTTCATCCTTCCCCTAGAAAAGGGGTTTAGCCGGCCATGGAGAGATTTGAAACGCTTGAAATCAGAGAACTCGCAAAGAACAAGAAGAACAATGAGTTTCTCTCTCTAAAGCTGCCTCTTCGAATAATTGGGAACCCTAGCATTATGTTTTGATGTTCTATTTATACTAGGAGACCTAAAAGTTACATAAAACGCGTCCAAAAAGCTGATTTCCGTGTTCGTTTGACCGGACCAAGACATGGTGGTCCGGACTAGAGAAGCTGGGAGCTATACGAACCCGCCGGTATGCTTCGTCCGGACAAAGAATTTTTCTCGTCCGGACGAAGGATGCCGCAAGGTAGGAGATGCAACTTGAGTTTCCGCTCCTTTTTATGCACATCTTCCCATCCTCGGCGCTTTAAGATCACTCCAAAACACGTTTTCCAAGTTCTCGAGCTTCTAAGGCCTGAAACACCACAAACCAACTAATGTTACTTAGTTAACTACATAACCTAACTAACAAAGCATAAATTGGAAGGATTAATGGGTGCTTTTCAGCACCTATCAATTGCCTAAACCATCAACCAACAAGTGTACTTCTAGAGAGAAGGAGGAGCGGCGGAATGAAATTTGGGAGGGAGAGAAGAAGACGATGAAATTAGGTTAGAAACATTTTAGTGGCAATTTTGTAATTACTGGGCCGACAAAGTAGCGAGAGTTTTTATCCCGGATTAACAGTCCCACCCCCTGGTATTACACGAGAGAGAGAACTAGACGTAGAGAGAAGGAGGAGAGGAGAGAACCAGACGTAGAGAGAAGGAGGAGCGGCGGAATGAAATTTGGGAGGGAGAGAAGAAGACGATGAAATTAGGTTAGAAACATTTCAGGGGTAATTTTGTAATTACTGGGCCGACAAAGTAGCGAGAGTTTTTATCCCGGATTAACAGTCCCACACCCCCTATACAAGGATTAAATTTGTCCTGGGATTATCAATCCCACACAATTTTGTGGGAACCAAACGAGGGACTGCAAGGGATTAAGTGCGAATAGTCCTATCTCAGGTACCTAATCTCCGAATCAAACGAGGTCTTAGGGAATTGTCAATGCCGGATTTAATAGGATTACTTTTTCTTTCTCTTTTATTTTGGTAGTTGATTGTGGAATTGATTCTTTGGATGAAAAATTAAACACGAAAGAAAGTGAGTAGTTTTTCAAATACTAATCAAAAGAGTTAATTGAAATTTGAAAACAGTACTAGAAATTCGATAAAATTATGCACGTAAGTTGCCTAATTTTAGAAAGTGAGTAGTTTTTCAAATACTAATCAAAAGAGTTAATTGAAATTTGAAAACAGTACTAGAAATTCGATAAAATTATGCACGTAAGTTGCCTAATTTTTCATCCGATTAATTAGTATGTGAAGTTCTGATTTAGTTGTTTTTGGATTCACAAATTTTTGTTTCTGATGCTGTTCTCGCCCGGATGACAACAGAGCGATTATCTTTGATTAAAGCAAGGTAGTAAAATGGATAATCAAAAGCAGAAAACATGTTTCTATTTTCTTTCGTTATGCGGGTAAAACATTTTGGTGGCCCATAATATGTGGATTCTGTCACTTTGGTCTTTCAAGTCTTAATTTCATTGCTTACGGGCCGTTTGGATGGCGTATTGAGTTTGGAGGGATTAAATAGTCGGGTAGGATAAAATAGTCGGGGTGATTAAATAAGAATGGATGACCCACATTGATGTGATAGTTAAGAATGAGAGATTAAATAGCTCATTGTTTGGATGAAGGATAAAAAAGGAGGGATAAGAAGGGTGGATAATGTAAAATCATGTCAAAAGACAAATGTGCCCTTTCATATGCCCATATTAGATTATTAGTTAAATCAATTATATAATTTCAAATATAATCAAAACATGTAATTTTTAAAGTTTTTTTGTGGTAAAAAAATGTGTAATACAAATTATCACATCAAAAAATGAGTAATACAAAAAATGTGTAATAATTTCAAATATAATCATAAACTAGGGTGGTGAAGTGTAATTTTTACACTTAAAACCCCATTGGGGAAGTCGTCAGTACTCTCAGCCTTCTTCTTCTTTCTTTCTTCTTCTTCTTTCTTTCTTCCTGTTCGTGAAGCCACCCAGAACCAGAGACCGGTGGAAATCCGACGAAATCAACGGCGATGGTCCAATAAAAACGAAAACGACGGTGATGGTCCAGAAAATCCCTCGCCCAGATACGTTTATTTTTCCTGATTGTTTGTAATTTTAGAAATTTCTAGATCTAAATTTTTTTATCTTTATTGGTTGATCCGGGCTTGTATTTAGTCCACCCTCTCCCGGATTATTTAGCCGGCGGCTATTTAGTCGGGGTGGTTTTTTTTTGTTGCCAAACCATGGACTAAACATCTCATCACCCCTTCATGCGGCCGGATTCCTTCATCCCTCCTCTTTGTACTGCATCCAAACGAGGCCTTATGTCGGTAAACCAATTTTGTTTGTTTATTACATTGAGATTCCATATCCTAATGATAGTTTTACAACTCTCTCCATACTATTCTGTTGGTTAGTTATCAACAATTTGGGCATCAAATTATGTACTTTCGTGAATAATTTTGTAGATTTTGTACACCAACGAAAATACCAAAAAACATTATTTTGTAGATTTTGGATTATTTTTCGTCTTTGTTCACAAAACTTTATCTAATTTAAAAAAAAACCCTGACCTTTGACCCGTTTATCACATCAACACCGGACCTTTTAAAAACGTCAACTAAACCCCCGAGTTTGACACTCCGTTATCAATTTGCCCCTTCATTCGATTTTCCGTCCAATTGATAGCGGCGAGTCCTACGTGGACACTTATGGGACCCCCTGCCCATTAGTTGGCCTCCACGTGGACATGACACTACTTAAAAAAAACCCTGACCTTTGGACCAAATGTCCCATAAACACCTGAACTTCATAAAATGTCAACTAAACCACCCACCTTGACACTCCGTAATCAATTCCCCCCCTCAGTCCATTTTCGTCCAACTTAATGGAGACTCCCAAAACGACGTCATTTTGTGCGTTTGTCATGGGCCTCCAATTTTTTTCGTTACACGTTGTCTGTGGAGCCAACTTCAGGGTCCCACACAAACAATATGAACCGTTCAATAATTTTAAAATAATTAATTAAGTGGTTTTGTAAAAAATGATGCCCATCAGATATTTATAAGTGAGTGATCTAATTCATTTAGAATCTGGACCCTTATAATTTGATAGAATTTTCTAAAAAGTTATGCAAATGTGTGCTCATTATCCTCTTGATCTGAACCGTAGATATCTACTTGTTGAGAGGATCATTCTCTAATAAAATTATCTTGATCGGACATCGATATATATCAAAACAGTTCATAATTTTTGCGTTTTCATACCTATTAATGTCCAATCAAGATAATTTTTTAAGTGAATGCTTATCTCAACTAGAGCTATGATATCTACGGTTTAGATCAAGGGGATACCGAGCGCACAATTGTGTCTTTTTCAAAATTCTTTCATATTATAGGGTTCTCATTCTGGATGAAAATTAAACTAATTAGATCAATTACTTATTAATATCCGATGGGCCCGATTTTTTCCATGACCACTCAAATAATTATCTTAAAATTATTGAACAGTCTAGATCGTTTGTGTGAGACTCCGAAACCGGCTCCACAAACAACGTGTGTAACAAACAAATTTGGAAGCCCATGACAAACCCATAAAACGACGTAATTTTGGGAGTCTCCGTTAAGCAATGGACGAAAAATGGATTGAGGGGGGAAATTGATTACAGAGTGTCAAGATGAGGGGTTTAATTGACGTTTTTTGAAGTTCAGGTGTTTCTGTGACATTTGGTCCAAAGGTCAGGGGTTTTTTTTAAGTACTATCATCTCCACGTGGAGGCCAACTAATGGGCATCGGGTCCCACATGTGTCCACGTAGGACTCGCCGTTATCAATTGGACGAAAAATCGAATGAGGGGGCAAATTGATTACGGAGTGTCAAGCTCGGGGGTTTAGTTGACGTTTTTAAAAGGGTCCGGTGTTGATGTGATAAACGGGTCAAAGGTCAGGGTTTTTTTTGAAATTTTCCCTTAAAATCCAAGTACACCTAGATGATGGGCAATGTGAATCTAAGTTAAGGAGTCAGCATGGACCTTCAATACTTCAACGTGCTCTAAGTGACGGTTTTAACAGGGTTTCATTTTTTTCATTCAGCTTTTAACAAGCTTTCGTTAGTGGATGGTGGTATTGATTCTCCAGATTTGTTGGTCCTTTTCACCAGATATCAACTTACCAAAAAGGTGGCTTTAGTGCTTTATGAATTGAGATTTGAGATTTTCTTGCTCACATAAGGTGTGATTTACATCTTTCCGATCCCCATATGGAGTTAATAATGGTTGAGTAAATTAGAGACCATGTTCATAGTTTCAATTACAGAAGATTACTCAAATGAATGAAGCATTGCTTCTGAAATGGTGATGGAGGTTTGCCAGTGAGAAGGATGCCTTGTAGACACGCCCTGTGCAAATATGTTCCTGAGTTTCTAGCCTCACATAGTGCACTAACAATTCTGACCCGAAGAAAGAAACACAGAAGCATTAGCCTCGTATAGTGCAATAGCTAATCTTGTAATTTGAAACACAACTTGACAAACTCATGTCTGGAGCTATTCGTTGCATGTGAGCTTGTATAGTTCGAACTGCTCTGACTACAGTTGCTTCTTCTATCCTATGGACCGACTTCCTTTGATAGGGCTGTAGCTTCTTGTCCCACGAGTCTACCCTCGGGTGATCTCGTCCAGAGTTGTTTTCCAAACATTACTCATCTTGTAATGGATTTTCAAACGGAACCTTGACAATTTTAATAAATATACAGTTGAATAATTTATAAGGCTTATTCTGTATTCATAGGGCTCTGCCTAGCTTTGGATTAGGACCAGATGTATTCCAGGTATATGCCCTTCAGATATTGTATTCCTTGTCTGGTTTATCAAGAAATTTGTATTTACCGGAAAAAAATTAAAAAAAGATCAAGAGAAGGATGCCATAAACTCAAAGTAATTTTTGGACAAAATTTTATGAAGGCACTTGATTCATATTGAAGTGGTGAAATAAGAGACGGATACCATAAACACAAAATTTTCATCAAATTTTGCTCAAGCGAGGCCCTTGTACTTACTAGATACAAATTTTCATCTTTAAAATTCATGCAGCTATTCAGACAACCTTGTAGCCAACATAAGGTTATCAAGCTTCAAAGAAGCAAGTTCAGAAGACAAACAAGCTTAAACACATGAAGGATGCCACCCAATATCAGCAATCCACATTCAATCACTAGCTAATTCCTCTGCTCATGAATGATTCGTTCACTTTCGACTCTGAACCAGATTAACATAAACTCACTTACCTTACAGGAAAAAAAGAAAAATAACTTGTAGATGGAGTTCACCGATAACAAGCAAAGATAAGATTCCGGTACTAAGGCTTCAATTGATCTAGCCTTAAGTTCCACTTCGTACTTTCACGGGAACTTCTTCAGGTGTTGTAGGCTCAATCAGGTCTATACCCGCTTCCCATCGCTGTGACAAGGATGACGCAACATAGCATGGTGCTATAGACCCCTAATACCAGACAATAACACAACAGGAGTAGCAATGTAGCACATCAGAAAGATGACGGGTTAACCCACATCGGTGGACAAATAAGACTAGAAGACTCCCCTACATAGCAAGGCCTCTGGCTTCGATCTTCCATGTCGTAAATACTAAATACCCATATCGTTTCCTCCTCCTCGCTTGAACTTGTCGGTGTAGATACAATTAGCCTTAATCCCTGGAAATTTAGAGGCGTCAACAGAGACGGAAGAATTGTCACCAAGAATAGGGCATTGTCGCCTAAACTTGTTTTCTCCTCGCACTCCTCTTCCATGCTCAAATCAACCTCGAATACTTTAAATCCACATGTCCGGTAATCAACCCTTGGCTCATCCTTATTATTGAAACTAGAGGGGTCATCTTCCGAAAAAATTGGGAGCAATACTTCTCGAACGACTCGGATAACTATTAGTAGCACCCCCGCAGATTCTACTAGATACGGTAGCTTGAACACAATCCCTTCAACTGCGAATTTAGGATGTACTATTCCAAGATACCGTGCCTCAGTCGGGTCAGGCCCCCAAATGTTGAAATCATAAAAGCAGCCCCTCCCTAGGACCCCACCCCATAAAAGAATCCCTTGTGTAGAATGATATCACAGAAGGAAACCATATCTGCTTTGACAGTGGTCCAGGACTTATCTCCGGGTCTCCAAAAAGCAAGAGATCCCCCCCCACCGTCTATATATAACCACGAGCACGTAATCTTTGCTCTCCTTCGGGCATGAAGACAAGACGGCCTTCTGTATGAAACTATGATGGTTTTCCATTCTATCCCGGTCATAGTTTTTGAAGGTAGTGACATGGGGAAGATTAATTTGAGCTCGAGTGAAAGGATGGAGTAGATTCATGTCACCGTCTTCAGATATGGTGACCAACCAACCCAGAGTCTCCAGGCATCGCTTTCCCCTTACTTCTGGTAGATTGACTATGCGAATAACGCCCCCTTTTCTCAAACTAACAAACTGACGCTCATCGGGTTTGTCCTTCGTGAGAGCATAAGCCAGGAGATTTGTGCAGTTCCCTTGAAATTGTCGTTGATTGCAACAGAGCGCCATGATCTACAAACTCCACTGAAAGATCAATTTATAGTTCATTTGTTCGGGTTAATAAATTGATTCTCCAAATTAGTCGGTTCTTTTCACTGGATATCGATTTACCAAAAAAGTAGAGACCAGATCAATTTATAGTTCTAACTAACAGATGAAAAAGAAAGTGTTTCCACCCACTTTTTTGTTTTAACCAGGGGTAGTTCGAACAGGATGCACAGCTCAGTTTTTTGCTTGGCTTGATTGCTTGGGTAGAATTACATCAGGGTAGTTGCTAGCTAGATTGTGCATTGTTGATTACCAAAATGCCTTGAGTAAGTTCTGTGGGGATTGTCTAGAGTCTAGTGATCACATACATTTTTTTTTTTTATCGGGAATAAAATTCATTTAAAATTTATTAAGAAACTTGACAAGTGATCATATATTTTTAGGTTTGACCTTCTCAGATGGTGGACGCCATCGGGGCCGGAGCGCTTTGCTTCGAGGTAGAGGAGGCTCTTCGAAAGGGCTCATGCGTAATTAAAAGAAGGTTGCGCTGGGGGGGCAAAACAGCGAAGATGGGCGGAACAATCCATTGCCCCTGTTCTCTCTCCTTCAGAGGTTTATGGAGTGAACATTCCATTGCCCTGTTCTCTCTCCTTCAGAGGTTTATGGAGTGAACATTCCCGGAGTATCATGTGGCGTTGGCTGCAAGGTACTCTCAACCATTTAAAAGTTTAAAGACAAACTTTGGGGCTTAGATGGTCGGCAGACCCGGTTAACCCCAATCCGGACCGTCCAAAAGTGTTATGGATGGTTCTGATTTAAAATAAGATTATTCAAGCAAAGGACTCTTCCCTGGAAGTGTTTTATTTTAAATCCAGACCATTGATTGTCGAGACAGAGGGCTCCACATGCGGTTGGCAGGGCCTACCGACCCATGCATGGGGACAGCAGAGCCCTGCGTTCTTTGACAACGAACGCTATTAGAAGAAACAAAAGAGGTTTATGCAAATCTAAAAATTTTGGCAGACTTTGATCTTTGGCATGGCACTCAAAAAAAAATAGGAGGAGAAAGGAAAAGAAAACGTATAGATAAAAGGGAAAGATCTCGAGATTGTTTGGGAGCTCTTACACTTACTGAGTAACAAGTTTTCATGGTTTGAATCCATGCAGCTATCCAAACAACCTTGTAGCCAATTTAAGGTCATTGAGCTTAGAAGAAACAAATTCAATAGAGAAACAAGCTAGTGAGAGAATAGTTAACCACGTGCCACCCAACGTCGCAACCCACCTTTAATCGTTAGCAGATTCCTCTAGTCATGAATGATTCGTTCGCTTTTGACACTGAAGCGGATTCACATTAAAAATAAAGCCCGCTTTCTTCAAAGGAAATAGAACATTAAGCAAAATAACGATGCAACAGCCAGATAGCTCCATGCTATTATTTCAATCTGATCTTCCTATGAGGAAACAACTTTTGCTACTTTTGCAGAAACTTCTTCAGGTGTTGCAGGCCCAATCCTTGTGGAAACTTCTCTGTGGGTTTAAAGGTTCAATCCAGTCTCAATAACATGTTATTTCCCAACTATACATGTACGATGTATCATTTATAGGATTCGAAATGCTAGAATCAAGATACCAACTGCAGTTAACTTGCTTGATTAAGGTACAGGATGCGCGCGTTCTATGAAAGGGAGCTACAGAGGTTCATGGGGGAGCTAGGTGATTAGTTGGCAAGAGTTTCAACACTTGTTAGGAGTTCTGGAGGGATCTGGAAAATTTTTAGCTTCGGTAAGGTCATAGCATGCCATTGGAGATGCTCTATGATGCGCAAAATGATACTCAAGGTAGGTGGAAACCAACCAATTTCCCCCAACCATGTATAATTCTTTCACTTTGGAAATGTCATGTAAATAACCCATGACCTTTTACCGAAATCACACAGAGCCTTGAGTAGACCTTAGTGGCAGAGAGGTAGCACTCAAAAGACCAATGTACTACCAACATTCCAAAAAGAATTTCCAATCCGTCAAAACAAGAACTTATAACGAATATGTTCTTTTTTCTAACATATTCAAATCTTTTTCAAAAACTTAAAAAACTTGTTGATATCTAGTATCTTTCAGGAAAAAATGGGATATTTTCTTAACCAAAACTCATTTTTTAAGTTTCCATTTTGCGGACCGGACTATTTTTTCGAAATGGAGGAATTATTTAATAGACGTGGTCTAAGATCAATCATGCATAATATCCCCAAAATTATATATTTTCATAAGTTAATCATCCATCAACGATAGTAAAAAAAAGTAGTCACTAAAATTGGTGGGAGATTTGTGAAGAAAAACATTAGTTTTTTGGTGAAAGTCTGGGACCTGGAGGTGGCCTGTGCCACCGGTGTGACCCTTAAAGGCTCCTCCCCTGCTGATTATGTTGTTTGTCGTAAGTAGTACCGTAGCGCATCAAAAAGATGGTGGGTTAATCCACATAGGCGGACAACTAGAATTAAAAGACTCCCCTTCATAGCAAGAACTCCGGCTTCCATCTTCCAAGTAATAGACACACGCGTCTTTTACTTCTCCTCCTCGTTCATAAAATTCCCAAGAGTCTTCAGTGTAATAGATACAATTAGCCTTAATCCCTGGAAATTTAGAGGCATCAACAGATATGGAAGCATTGTCACCCAAGAACAGGGCATTGTCACCTAAGCTGGTTATCTCCACCCACATCTCTTCGCTTAAAAAAGCCTTAAATACTTGAAATCCACATATCCGGTAACCAACCCTAGACGTATCCCTATCATCACAAACAAAGTAATCGTCGTCACAAAAATCGGGCAGCGATGCATCTTGAATCACAATTAGTATCTCCCCTGCAGATTCTACTATAAACAGTTGCTTGACCTGAAAAATGTATCTGGAAGGTAATTCTAGAACAGGCCATGCAACAGGCCCCCAAACATCGAAAGCAAGAACCCTGCCCGTACTTACGACCCCATAAAATAGTCCCTTATGAAATATGATATCATAGAAGGAATTTGTACCGGCGTCGACCTTGGCCCATGACATAGCTCCAGGTCTCCAAAAAGCAAGAAATCTGCAGCGTCCATAAATAACCACGAGTACATAATCGTCACTCTTCTCCAGGCGTGAAGACAAGACAGCCTTATGTACGAAACTCAGATGGTTTGTGATACATTTACGGTGGTAGTATTGGAACGTAGTGACATGGGGTAGACTAATTTGTACTCGAGTGAAAGGATGGAGTAGATTCATGTCACCGTCTTCAGATATGGTGACCAACCAACCCAAAGTCTCCAAGCATCGTTTTCCCCTTGCTTCTGGTAAATTGATTGTACGAATAACTCCGCCTTTTCTCAGGCTAACAAACTGACGCTCGTCGGGTTTGTCTTTCTCTGAAAGCATAAGCCAAGGGATTTGTTCAGTTCCCTTGAAATTTTCGTTGATTGCAACAGAACGCCAAGATTTACAAACTCCACTGAAAGAGAGAAAATCTTCGAAGAGAGTCATTTGTTTAGCTGTTAGAGCGAGTAAGTCTTCTGGAAGTTGTGCCCAATTTCCCATCTTCGTCATCTGCTGTTGGTGTTGTTATTACTAGTTCTGAGAGGAACAAAACAGAACGGCAACCAGGGCAGGCAACACAGGAAGAAACAGAGATTTCGAAATGAGGAAGTCAATAAAATTAAAAAAAAAAACAAGAGAGAGAGAGAGAGAGAGAGAGAGAGAGAGAGAGAGAGAGAATGAAGAAACACTACATTTGATTGTGACTAATATAACAGCCATAAATTATCCCATAAATTTTACAAATAAAGAACCATAAGAACAACGAAAACAGATTTATTACCCAAAAACCAAAAAAATGGAACAAAGAGACAACTTACAATGGTCAATGGTCTAGGACGGGAAGTTAAGGAGTCACCGAAGATCTTCATCAATAATTAACCCGTTTTTAGTGCGGGCTTTTACGGGATTCATTTTCATTTAGGTTAAATTCCACGGAGACCCCCTCATCTATTCTAATTTTCCATGGACACCCTTAACCTTTAAAAACATTCATACTTACCCCCTCATCTATGCGAAATTCAAAACACCCCTTACTCCAATAACGTAATGACGAGAATGACTATAATACACCTGACAAATCACCCACCCTCACCCCCTCATCTATGAAAATCATCCAGTCACCCCTCCCTCTCTCTCTCCCTCTTTTTTTTTTTAGTGTGTTTGTTTACAAATTTTTATTTCAAAATCAGAGTATGCTTGTTTACAAATTGAAAATGTCTTTACAAAAAAAAAAATGCCGGAAAATTGTAGCCAAAATACAACTCAAATTTACAAACCCACAAAATTAACCAACGAAAACATTAAACTAGGAATTCAATTAAAATATTAGTATTTTTTCCCTCTTATCTTTTTTCTACAGGCAACACCCACAAACAAAACAAATCGTTAATATGAGATCCAAGCAATTATTCATTGAAATACAGACAGATTGTATGAGCCACCGATTGTTGATCAATATCACGAATATCATCAAATCCAAACAATTACCTCATATAAATCGTTTACCCAAACAATAATTATGGCTATATACGTATGTATGCATGTATAACTGTCTCGTACTAAACATACCCAATTTTCGATTCAAATGGTTGTCATCGGAGGAGATCGCCGTCGATTGGAAGTCGTCAATCGCCGTTGATCGGAACTTGACCCACACCTCGCCGCTAATGGTTCCATAAACGTATATATGGATCTCCCTAACAATGCTGACGCTGCCGTCGCCGTTGACGTCGGAGATTGGGGCTAAGATCTGTTGCGTCACGGCCGAGCAGCACTGGTCGGGACCGCTGCGTGGGTGTGGTACAGGTGAGAGGGCTCCGACGTGGCTATTGATGGAAGTGTTTGGAGCATGTCTTTGTGGTGGACTGGTGGGGTTGAATATGTTGGCGAGGAGCCGAGATATGATTTTGGTTGTGTATGTATGTATATGTGGATTCATATTTATATGGAGTATATGGTTATGGAAATGGCTACAATACACACCTCTTATTTGGGTGTACCATATGCACCTATTGCATGGTCCAGATTGTGCCACCTCATCGGTAATCGTAACATTTTTTAGTTTTTCGTAACTTTTCAACAATATGATTCGTAACATTTTTTATGATTCGTAACATTTTGGTGTATCTCGTAACTTTTATAAAAACATTCGTAACTTTTACAAAAAATTCGTAACTTTTATAGGGGTGTGTATCATACACACCCAAATAAGGGGTGTGTATTGTAGCCCTTTCCTATGGTTATACACCAACAATCGAGCCAAAAATTCCGGATTGAAGAAAAAATTGGGTGTTTTAAGGTTTAAAATGTGTTTTTTTCATAATCAGAACCGTCCAATGTGTTTAGAATGTGTTTTTAACAGTTCTTGCGAGAAATCATCATAAAAACCGACGGGAAGAGTTTGATCTAAGCAATTTTTCACAAAAACTGTACATTTACAGTTTTATGAAAAACTGATTGGCTCAAGCCCTTCCCGGTATTTTTTTGATGAATTTTCTATTTGTTTATAATTTCTCGTGGAGACCCTTAAAAAACACATTGGACAATTCAGATCAGGAAAATTTGATCCGGAATTATGAATCCTGGAATTCGGATTCCCGAACTAGATAAAGACACTGTGGTTATATATATATTTATATGTGTGTCTATACGTATATTAATTTTGTATGTGCAATTGGTTTTAATTCAAATGCCCAATTTTTATTTTTATTTTGATCGGTAGGGGAAGAGAGTTTGCGTGTGTTGAATGGGGTTGAAGGGTATTTTGGTCTGAAAAACTCATTAGGACAAACGGCTGTAACGGAAGGGGTCAGGATGGCTAACGGTCAAGATGAGGGAGTCACCGAAGATCTTCGTCAATAATTAACCCGTTTTTAGTGCCAGCTTTTACAGGATTTCATTTTCATTTATCGGCCTTTGATTGGATTTTGTTTAGACGGTGGGATTAGGGGTGCACACGGTCCGGATTGGACCGGTTCTCTAGAAATCTAGTAACCGGACCATTTTGATCAGTTCTAGAAAATTAAGAACCAAAACCTAACCAATATACGTGTAGAACTTGTCTAGATCCAAGCCGCAAGACCGGATCGATTTTGGATTGGTTCCGGTTCTACCCGATTATGTTGGAACACTTTTTCACACCCATGAACTCAAAAAATTATTTATAATTTGAAACACTAAACAACTCATAAAAGAATTATAGGATTTTATAAGATTCAAAACCAAAAATTTACCTTATTAAAGATTTCCCAACAAAATGAATTTTTACTCTAAATAGACATAAAAGAATACCTTATTGCGGTAAAAATATTAACTTACCAAATCAAGATGCATAATTATATATACGTATAAAATATTAATGTGTGTGTATATATATATATATATATATATATATATAGGAACCCCTTCACATCCAAACCCCTTTTTACGGACCTAACGTCCGGACCTCCACCTTCCCAATATTTTTTTGAAAATCCGAACCGTTAGATGTGTTTAAAACGTGATTTTAAGGTCCAACGCGAAGATTTGGCAAAAAAAAATACCCGGAAGGGCTTGATCGGTGCAGTTTTTCATAAAAACGCTATAAAAACAGTTTTATGAAAAACTGCACCGATCAAGCCCTTCCGGGTATTTTTTTTGCCAAGTCTTCGCGTTGGACCTTGAAAACACGTTTTAAACACATCTAACGGTTCGGATTTTTAAAAAAACATTGGGAAGGTGGAGGTCCGGACGTTATAAAATCCGGGAGTTTGGATAGGAAGTTTTTTGTATATATATATATATATATATATATATATATATATATATATATTATATATAAATATTAATATTATATGGTCCGGTCTGGTTTTAACAGTAGTTCTTACATTGAGAACCTGTAACCGAACCATAATTACCGGTTCTTATTTTTTTAAAACCATACCCAGACCATTGAACCGCGTAACCTAACCAAAATAGAACGGTTTAGTCCGGATCGGATCGGTTTAGCGATTATATCGGTTTTCTTATGCACCCCTAGGTAGGATTGAGCCTCCGGATTAACCAATCCTTTCCGCCGGATATCAATTGACCAAAAAGTTGGCATTAGTTCTTATAAAATTGAGATTTTAATTTCCTTTCTCACGTACAGATGTGACTTAACTTACATCATGTACCCAAAAAAAATTAACTTACATCAACTTAACTAAATAGTTGAAGTAAAAGTAGAGACCAAATTTATAGTTATAACAAACAAATGCAAGAAAATGTTTCCATCCACTTTTTTACTTTTTTATTTTAACCGGGACACTTGGACTAGCGGTTATGTAGCTGCACTTAGGTGCGGTGACGTGGTGGACTCAATTACAATGGAGAAGAAGTTAGAACCCTTGTTAATGGGTTGGTAAGGGATTTGGATGGTATCAATGCTTCTAACTAGTGACGGGAAAAAATGAAAAAAAAATGCTAAAAATAAGTTGAATAACATGTAGTACATTGTAGAGAAAAAGAGAAGAGGAACAAAAGGAAAGATGCACGATAGTAGCTAATTATTTGGGTACGCTGTTCTAGCGTGGGACCAGAGGCCTATGAAGAAGTGTCTTTTGAGCACCTAGCATTTCCAACGCACCTCTCAAACATGTCATCTACTTGTAAGGAGTAAGGACCGCGAATTTCACATGCATAGTTAATTGCACATTTCAATTTCTGAAATTATTGTTACTTGGGCCCCGTTCCGCTAAAAAAAAAATAGTTTTATTTTAACTAAAAAACTATCTCATTCTACTAACCAAAAATCACTTAGTTTTTTTGCAAAACTAAAAACCAAAAAAGTCAAAAAAAACCCATCACTGAGTCCCGAGTTAACTCCGAGTTGAGACGAAGCAAAGCTAAACCCATCACTGAGTCCTGAGTTAACTCCGAGTTGAACTGAGTTGAGACGAGTCACTGCTTCGGGTACAGAATCGAGCTCCATAGACGCCACCGCCAACGGGATCTGGAAGCTTATTTGCCGGAGGGTGCCCAAGCCACCATAAAATCACCATCCCAGCAAGTTAGAGGGGGAAAGGCGGGGTAGAAGAAGGCGGAGGATGGGCTGCGTGGAGGCGGTGAAGGATGGTGGGGAAGACTAAAGGAAGGATGGGCTGCGTGGAGGCGGTGATAGGATGGTGGCGAGCGAAATAGGACCGAGGGGTTAAAGGCGGGGGCCTCACCTCCCTCGGGGAATAGATCCGAAGTTTGGGTCGGAGAGGAAGAGAGAGGGTTTTAGAGGAGAGGATAGATAAGAAAGGAGGGCGGCAGTAAAGAGGCCAGACGGGAGGGAAGCCGGCTGGAAAAGGGACAAACCCTAGAGTTTCTAACTTTTTGGAGAGAGAAGCTCACTAGGGCCGTAGTAGGCCCTTGACACCCCCAAATAAAATATCTCCTTGCATCTACGCTATAGAGGTCAATTATGTAAATAGGACACAAACTAATTCTTTAATGCCAAGAGGACAAATCACCCCTACGTTCCAAAAATGCCCCCACAAGCCCCTAAAAGTGCCTAAACTCCTAAACCCTTTGAAAGTGCCTAAACTCCCAAAATCGTATGAAAGTGCTTAAATCTCCAAAACTTTGTGAAATTGCCTAAACTTCTAAAACTATATGAAACCGCATAATACCCTAAGTGCCTAAACCTAAAATGCCTAAACCCACTATGTCGTACACCAAAAAATCTAAACCCCCTAAAATTGAACCCCACAATTGAACTCCCTCAAAAATTGAAGAGAGAGAAACCCCTGAATTTGTCGTTATGTTGATTGACAATTGTTCCATGAAGAGAGAGAAACCCACGCTGAGCCACGACTGACCAAATGAGAGAGAGAGATACCCAGGTTCGCTGTTGGGTTCAAGTCGACGTGGGCTGCTGGACACGTGAACGGCGCTTGATAGAGTGTCTTTTTACATCCGAGGGCCATTTTGTCCATTAATGGACTTCAAACATTAGCACTTTTAAATTAATGTATCTTTCACCTTATAAAAAGTTATCATGAGGTAAACGCTCAATAGGCTCATACTTTTTGGAGTTTAGACTAATTGTCCGATAGTAGGTAGGAACCTGCATATAGTGTCGAGAGTCAACAACCTAACTCTCCATACATCCACAGTCGTCCATAATTAGACTAGAGAATTCAATATGGAAAGTTTTAGAGTGTCTAGAGAATTCTAGAATAGTTATGAACTCTCTTGAAGGTTGGAGAACAATAATCTAGGGCCTTGTGTGATTCATGGATTACAATAGATGAGATTAATAATCTTGGGATTGGTAGTCCTGGACTATTTGTCCTGGTATTAATGTAATCCCTAATTCTACTCAATCCCATGTTTGATTCTCGTGGGATTATTTATGAGATAAAAAAACAATTAAATATTTTTTTTAAAAGAACCACATTTTAAAAATATTCGTTGAAAACATTTTGGAAAAACAAAAACTAGTTTTGAAAAATATTTACTTTGAAAAAACAATTGATGACCAACCAACCCAAAGTCTCCAGGCATGGGGCAGATTAATTTGAGCTCGAGTGAAAGGATGGAGTAGATTCATGTCACCGCTTTCAGATATGGTGACCAACCAACCCAAAGTCTCCAGGCATCGTTTTCCCCTTGCTTCCGGTAGATTGATTGTACCAATAACACTGCCTTTTCTCAGGCTAACAAACTGGCACTTGTCGGGTTTGTCTTTCTTAGAGAGCATTAGCCATGGGATTTGTTCAGCTCCCTTGAAATTGTCGTTGATCGCAACAGAACGCCATGATCTACAAACTCCGCTGAAAGAGAGAAAATCTTCAAACAGAGTTATTCGTTTAGCAGTTAGAGCAAGTAGGTCTCGTGGGAGTTCTCCCCAATTTCCCATCTTCTTCTTCTTCTGGTGTTGTTGTTGTTATTACTTGTTCTAAAGGGAATGAAACAAAACAACGACTAGGGCAAGCAAAAGTAGAGAGAGAGAGAGAGAGAGAGAGAGAGCGTAAACGTATAGTAAATGAAGCAACACTGCATTTTATTGACTAATAATAATAGCCAAGAAAATCAAGTCTTGGAGAAAAGATATTACTAGAAAAACCTCACTGAATTATATCTTCCATCCACGTGTTGCCCTCGGCTCTTGACTCTTTAGCCTTCATCATCATATCACAATCTAAATCTCAAGGTTTGAATTTTTAGACACTTCTATAAATTCTACGCGTAAAAAACTATGAGGTGGCCTATTTATTACCTAAAAATAAATACAAATGGGAACAAAGAAATAATGCAAAACGGTATGGTCACTAATTAGAATAGAATACAAGATATTAAATGCAACTAAGAATTAAAATCCAAGTACATCTTGATGATGGGTAATGTGACTCTAAGTTTAGTCAACACGGACCTTCAATACTTAACAACGTGTTCTAAGTGACGGTTTTAACAGGGTTTCATTTTTTCCATTCAGCCTTTAACAAGCTTTCGTTAGTGGATGGTGGTATTGATTCTCCAGATTTGTCGATCCTTTTCACCAGATATTGACTTACCAAAAAGGTGGCTTTAGTGCTTTATGAATTGAGATTTGAGATTTGAGATTTTCTTGCTCACGTAAGGTGTGATTTACATCTTTCCGATCCCCATATGGAGTTAATAATGGTTGAGTAAATTAGAGACCATGTTCATAGTTTCAATTACAGAAGATTACTCAAATGAATGAAGCATTGCTTCTGAAATGGTGATGGAGGTTTGCCACTGAGAAGGATGCCTTGTAGACACGCCCTGTGCAAATATGTTCCTGAGTTTCTAGCCTCATATAGTGCACTAACAATTCTGACCTGAAGAAAGAAACACAGAAGAATTAGCCTCATATAGTGCAACAGCTAATCTTGTAATTTGAAACACAACTTGACAAACTCGTGTCTGGAGCTATTCGTTGCATGTGGGCTTGTATAGTTCGAACTGCTCTGACTACAATTGCTTCTTCTACCTTATGGACCGACTTCCTTTGATAGGGCTGGAGCTTCTTGTCCCACGAGTCTACCCTCGGGTGATCTCGTCGAGAGATGTTTTCCAAACATTACTCATCTTGTAATGAATTTTCAAACAAACGGAACCTTGACAATTTTAATAAATATACAGTTGAATTTATAAGGCTTATTATGTATTCATAGGGCTCTACCTCGTTTTGGATTAGAACCAGATGTATTCTGGGGATATGCCCTCCAGATATTGTATTCCTTGTCTGGTTTTTCAAAAAATTTGTACTTACCGGGAAAAAAAAAAAAAAAAAAGATCAAGAGAAGGATGCCATAAACTCAAAGTAATTTATGGACAAAGTCCTTGTACTTACTAGTTACAAATTTTCATCTTTAAAATTCATGCAACTATTCAAACAACAAGCCAACATAAGGTTATCAAGCTCCAAAGAAGTAAGTTCAGAAGACAAACAAGCTTAAACACATGAAGATGCCACCCAATATCAGCAATCCACATTCAATCACTAGCTGATTCCTCTGCTCATGAATGATTCGTTCACTTTCGACTCTGAACCAGATTGTTATAAAAGTCACTTTCCTTACAGGAAAAAAAGAAAAATAACTTGTAGATGGAGTTCACCGATAACAAGCAAAGATAAGATTCCGGTACTAAGGCTTCAATTGATCTAGCCTTAAGTTCCACTTCGTACTTTCACGGGAACTTCTTCAGGTGTTGTAGGCTCAATCAGGTCTATACCCGCTTCCCATCGCTGTGACAAGTTCTTTGTGGGTTAAAATGTTCAATCCAGTTTCGACAACATGTCATTACCAACTTCTATTCCTTACTGATAAGTATGCTAGTTTCCAAAAGTAAAAGGAGAAATAGAAAATCCAGTGGTTCTTAAGGAAATATAGAACAATAAAAGTTTAGATATTGTTAATCAAGGATGATGCAACATAGCATGGTGCTATAGACCCCTAATGCCAGACAATAACACAACAGGAGTAGAAATGTAGCACATCAGAAAGATGATGGGTTAACCCACATCGGTGGACAAAAAAGACTAGAAGACTCCCCTACATAGCAAGGCCTCTGGCTTCGATCTTCCATGTTGTAAATACCCATGTCGTTTCCTCCTCCTCGCTTGAACTTGTCGGTGTAATAGATACAATTAGCCTTAATCCCTGGAAATCTAGAGGCGTCAACAGAGACAGAAGCATTGTCATCCAAGAATAGGGCATTGTCGCCTAAACTTGTTTTCTCCTTGCACTCCTCTTCCATACTCAAATCAACCTCGAATACTTTAAATCCACATGTCCGGTAATCAACCCTTGGCTCATCCTTATTATTGAAACTAGAGGGGTCATCTTCCTAAAAAATTGGGAGCAATACTTCTCGAATGACTCGGATAACTATTAGTAGCACCGCAGATTCTACTAGATACGATAGCTTGAACACAATCCCTTCAACTGCGAATTTAGGATGTACTATTCCAAGATACCGTGCCTGAGTCGGGTCAGGCCCCCAAACGTTGAAATCATAAAAGCAGCCGCTCCCTAGGACCCCATAAAAGAGTCCCTTGTGTAGAATGATATCACAGAAGGAAACCATATCTGCTTTGACAGTGGTCCAGGACTTATCTCCGGGTCTCCAAAAAGCAAGAGATCCCCCCCACCGTCTATATATAACCACGAGCACGTAATCTTTGCTCTCCTTCGGGCATGAAGACAAGACGGCCTTCTGTATTAAACTATGATGGTTTTCCATTCAATCCCGGTCATAGTTTTTGAAGGTAGTGACATGGGGAAGATTAATTTGAGCTCGAGTGAAAGGATGGAGTAGATTCATGTCACCGTCTTCAGATATGGTGACCAACCAACCCAGAGTCTCCAGGCATCGCTTTCCCCTTGCTTCTGGTAGATTGACTGAAAGGAACAAAGCAGAATGACGACCAGGGCAGGCAAAAAAGGGAGAAACATAAGATTGCGAAATGAGAAAGTCAATCATGTAGATGAGAGAGAGAGAGAGAGATGGGAATGGCGTAAACAATGAGTAAATGAGGCAATACTGCGTCAGATTGATGAATAATACAACATCCAAGAAAATCGGGTCGTTAACAAAAGAAAACTTCAAAAAAAAACTGGATGAACTCACCCTATCATATCTTCCATCCGCATGTTGCCATCGTCTCTTCAGCCTACTCGGCATCATATCACGATCTAAATCGCAAGGTACAAAGTCTTAGGTTCTTCTCAAAATTTTACTACTAAACGCGTTCTTGGTTCCAGCTTTTACAGGATTTCATTATTTATTCGGCTTGTAAAAGCATTTCATTAGTCAATGGTGGAATTGATTCTCCAGATTAGTCGGTTCTTTTCACTGGATATCGATTTACCAAAAAAGTAGAGACCAGATCAATTTATAGTTCTGACTAACAGATGAAAAAGAAAGTGTTTTCACCCACTTTTTTGTTTTAACCAGGGGTAGTTCGAACAGGATGCACAGCTCAGTTTTTTGCTTGGCTTGATTGCTTGGGTAGAATTACATCAGGGTAGTTGCTAGCTAGATTGTGCATTGTTGATTACCAAAATGCCTTGAGTAAGTTCTGTGGGGATTGTCTAGAGTCTAGTGATCACATATATATATATATATACAGAACAAGTTTTCATGGTTTGAATCCATGCAGCTATCCAAACAACCTTGTAGCCAATTTAAGGTCATCGAACTTAGAAGAAACAAATTCAATAGACAAACAAGCTAGTGAGAGAATAGTTAACCACGTGCCACCCAACGTCGCAACCCACCTTTAATCGTTTGCAGATTCCTCTAGTCATGAATGATTCGTTCGCTTTTGACTCTGAAGCGGATTCACATTAAAAATAAAGCCCGCTTTCTTCAAAGGAAATAGCACATTAAGCAAAATAACGATGCAACAGCCAGATAGCTCCATGCTATTATTTCAATCTGATCTTCCTATGAGGAAACAACTTTTGCTACTTTTGCAGAAACTTCTTCAGGTGTTGCAGGCCCAATCCTTGTGGAAACTTCTCTGTGGGTTAAAGGTTCAATCCAGTCTCAATAACTGTTATGATCGAGTGCAAGGTATGGGACTTGTCCCACATCGGGAGTATGGGCTCCTGGTGGGGGGTTTATAAGTCCCTGGGCACCCTTCCCCCTTGAGCTAGCTTTTGGGGGCAAGTTCTACCCAAGGGCTTGTAACATTGGTATCAGAGCAGGTCCCTCCTTGGAAGAGGCCGCCACGGGTGTTGTCGGAGGTGTCGGAAGGGCGACCTGCCGCTGTGGACGTCGGCTCTGAAGGGGTTGGGTTTGTTATGATCCAGTGCAAGGTATGGGACTTGTCCCACATCGGGAGTATGGGCTCCTAGGGGTTGGGTTTGTTATTTCCCAACTACACATGTATGATGTATCATTTATAGGATTCGAAATGCTAGAATTAAGATACCAGAAGAAATCAACTGCAGTTAACTTGCTTGATTAAGGTACAGGATGCGCGTGTTCTATGAAAGGGAGCTACAGAGGTTCATGGGGGAGCTAGGTGATTAGTTGGCAAGAGTTTCAACACTTGTTAGGAGTTCTGGAGGGATCTGGAAATTTTTTAGCTTCGGTAACGTCATAGCATGCCATTGGAGATGCTCCATGATGCGCAAAATGATACTCAAGGTAGGTGGAAACCAACCAATTTTCCCCAACCATGTATGATTCTTTCACTTTGGAAATGTCACGTAAATAACCCATGACCTTTTACCGAAATCACACAGAGGCCTTGAGTAGACCTTAGTGGCAGAGCTGAGATTTGAACTTGGAGGTAGCACCCAAAAGACCAATGTACTACCAACATTCCAAAAAGATTTTCCGATCCGTCAAAACAAGAACTTATAACGAATATGTTCTTTTTTCTAACATATTCAAATCTTTTTCAAAAACTTAAAAAACTTGTTGATATCTAATATCTTTCAGGAAAAAATGGGATATTTTCTTAACCAAAACTCATTTTTTAAGTTCCCATTTTGCGGACCGGACTATCTTTTCGAAATGGAGGAATTATTTAATAGACGTGGTCTAAGATCAATCATGCATAATATCCCCAAAATTATATATTTTCATAAGTTAATCATCCATCAACGATAGTAAAAAAGTACTATAGTTATTAAAATAGGTGGGAGATTGTGAAGAAAAACATTAGTTTTTTGGTGGAAGTTTGGGACCTGAGGTGGCATGTGCCACCGGTGTGCCCCTTAAAGGCTCCGCCCCTGCTGATTATGTTGTTTGTCATAAGTAGTACTGTAGCGCATCAAAAAGATGGCGGGTTAACCCACATAGGCGGACAACTAGAATTAAAAGACTCCCCTTCATAGCAAGAACTCCGGCTTCCATCTTCCAAGTAATAGATACAAGCGTCTTTCACTTCTCCTCCTCGTTCATAAAATTCCCAAGAGTCTTCAGTGTGATAAATACAGTTAGCCTTAATCCCTGGAAATCTAGAGGCATCAAAAGAGACGGAAGCATTGTCACCCAAGAACAGGGCATTGTTGCCTAAGCTGGTTATCTCCGCCCATATCCCTTTGCTTAAAAAAGCCTTAAATACATGAAATCCACATATCCGGTAACCAACCCTAGACGTATCCCTATTATCGTAAACAAAGTGATCGTCGTCACGAAAATCGGGCAGCGATGCATCTTGAATCACCATTAGTACCACCCCTGCAGATTCTACTAGAAACGGTTGCTTGACCTGCCCAATGTATCTGTGAGGTAAGTGTAGAACAGGACATGCAAGAGTCGGTTCAGGCCCCCAAACGTCGAAAGCAAGAACCATGCCCGTACCTATAACCCCATAAAATAGTCCCTTATGAAAAATGATATCACAGAAGGAATTTGTATGGGCATAGACCTCGGCCCATGATATATCTCCAGGTCTCCAAAAAGCAAGATATCCGCTGCGTCCATAAATAACCACGAGTACATAATCGTCGCTCTTCTCTGGGCTTGAAGACAAGACGGCCTTATGTACAAAACTCAGATGGTTTGTGATCCTTTTAAGGTGGTAGTCTTCGAAGGTAGTGACATGGGGTAGACTAATTTGTACTCGAGTGAAAGGATGGAGTAGATTCATGTCACCGTCTTCAGATATGGTGACCAACCAACCCAAAGTCTCCAGGCATCGTTTTCCCCTTGCTTCCGGTAAATTGATTGTACGAATAACGCCGCCTTTTCTCAGGCTAACAAACTGACGCTCGTCGGGCTTGTCTTTCTCTGAAAGCATAAGCCAAGGGATTTGTTCAGTTCCCTTGAAATTGTCGTTGATTGCAACAGATCGCCAAGATTTACAAACTCCACTAAAAGAGAGAAAATCTTCAAAGATAGTCATTCGTTTAGCGGTTAGAGCGAGCAAGTCTTCTGGAAGTTGTGCCCAATTTCCCATCTTCTTCTTCTGCTGTTGGTGGTGTTGTTACTAGTTCTCAAAGGAACAAAACAGAACGGCAACACAGGGAGAAACAGAGATTGCGAAATGAGGAAGTCAGTCAAGTAAAAAAAACAAGAGAGAGAGAGAGAGAGAGAGAGAGAGAGAGAGAGAGTGAAGCAACACTACATTTGATTGTGACTAATATAACAGCCATAAATTATCCCATAAATTTTACAAATAAAGAACCATAAGAACAACGAAAACAGATTTATTACCCAAAAACCAAAAAAATGGAACAAAGAAACAACTTACAATGGTATGGTCAATGGTCTAGGACGGGAAGTTAAGGAGTCACCGAAGATCTTTTTCAATAATTAACCCGTTTTTAGTGCCAGCTTTTACTGGATTCATTTTCATTTAGGCTAAATTCCACGGAGACCCCCTCATCTATTCCAATTTTCCAATGGACACCCCCTAACCTTTAAAAACATTCATACTCACCCCCTCATCTATGCGAAATGCAAAACACCCCTTACTTCGTTAACCGAATGACGAGAATGATTATAATACACCTGAAAAATCACCCACCCTCACCCCCTCATCTCTGAAAATCATCCACAGTCACCCCTCCCTCTCTCTTTTTTTTTTTTTTTTTAGTGTGTTTGTTTACAAATTTTTATTTCAAAATCAGAGTGTGCTTGTTTATAAATTGAAAATGTCTTTACAAAAAAAAAAAAAAAAATGCCGGAAAATTGTAGCGAAAATACAACTCAAATTTACAAACCCACAAAATTAACCAATGAAAACATTAAACTACGAGTTCAATTAAAATAATAGTATTTTTTCCCTCTTATCTTTTTTCTACAGACAACACCCACAAACAAAACAAATCCTTAATATGAGATCCAAGCAATTACTCATAGAAATACAAACAACAGATTGTATGAGCCACCGATTGTTGATCAATATCACGAATATCATCAAATCCAAACAACTACCTCATACAAATCGTTTACCCAAATAATAATTATGGCTATATACGTATATATGCATGTATAACTGTCTCGTACTAAACATACCCAATCTTCGATTCAAACGGTTGTCATCGGAGGAGATCGCCATCGATTGGAAGTCGCCAATCGCCGTTGATCGGAACTTGACCCGCACCTCGCCGCTAATGGTTCCATAAACGTATATATGGATCTCCCTAACAATGCCGACGCTGCCGTCGCCGTTGACGTCGGAGATTGGGGCTAAGATCTGTTGCGTCACGGCCGAGCAGCACTGGTCGGGACTGCTGCGTGGGTGTGGTACAGGTTAGAGGGCTCCGACGTGGCTGTTGTTGGAAGTGTTTGGAGCATGCGTTTGTGGTGGACTGGTGGGGTTGAATACGTTGGGGAGGAGCCGAGATATGATTTTGGTTGTGTATATATGTATATGTGGATTCATATTTATATATATGGTTATACACCAATAATCGAGCCAAATATTCTGGATTGAAGAAAAAATTGGGTGTGTTAAGGTTTTAAGATTTTTTTTTTGCATAATCGTAACCGCCAAACGAAATGTGTTTAAAACGTGTTTTTAACGATTCTTTGAGAAATCATCGACGGGAAAGAAACTTGATCAGAAGCAATTTTTCACAAAATCGTATATTTACGATTTTATGAAAACGATTGGCTGGCTTCTTCCGATATTTTTTTTGATGAATCTTCTAGTTTTTTTATGGTTTCTATGAGACACTTAAAAACACACATTGGACGATTCCGATCATGAAAATTTGATCCAGAACTATGAATCCTTGAATTAGGAATCCCGAACTAGATAAAGACAGTGTGGTTATATATATTTATATGTGTCTATACGTATATTAATTTGTATGTGCAATTGGTTTTAATTCAAATGCCCAATTTTTATTTTTATTTTGATCGGTAGGGGAAGAGAGTTTGTGTGTGTTGAATGGGGTTGAAGGGTATTTTGGTCGAAAAACTCATTACGACAAACGGCCGTGTAACGGAAGGGGTCGAGATGGCTAACGGTCAAGATGAGAGAGTCACCGAAGATCTTCATCAATAATTAACCCGTTTTTAGTGCCAGCTTTTACAGGATTTCATTTTAATTTATCGTCCTTTGATTGGATTTTGTTTAGACGGTGGGATTAGGGATGCACACGTGTCCTGGATTGGACTTCCTTCAGGAATCCAAAGAACCTAGGACCATTTTGATCGATTAGAAAATTAAGAACGAAAACCTAACCAATATACGTGTAGAACTTGTCTAGATCCAAGCCGCAAGACCGGATCGGTTTTGGATCGGTTCCGGTTCTACCCGATTATGTTGGAACACTTTTTCACAACACATGAACTCAAAAAATTATTTATAATTTGAAACACTAAACAACTCATAAAAGAATTATAGGATTTTGTAAGATTCAAAACCAACAATTTACCTTATTAAAGACTTCCCAACAAAATGAATTTTTACTCTAAATAGACATAGAAGAATACCTTACTGTGGAAAAAATATTAACTTACCAAATCAAGATACATAATTATATATACGTATAAAATATTAATGTATATATATTAATATTATATGGTCCGGTCTGGTTCTAACCGTGGTTCTTACATTGAGAACCAGTAACCGAACCATAACTACCGGTTTTTAATTTTTTAAAACCATAACCAGACCATTAAACCGCATAACCTAACCAAAATAAAACGGTTCAGTCCGGATCGGATCGGTTTAGCGATTATATCGGTTTTCTTATGCACCCCTAGGTGGGATTGAGCCTCTGGATTAACCAATCCTTTCCGCCGGATATCAATTGACCAAAAAATTGGCATTAGTTCTTATAAAATTGAGATTTTAATTTCCTTTCTCACGTACAGATGTGACTTAAATTACATCATGTACCCAAAAAAAATTAACTTACATCAACTTAACGATAACATCCCATAAAATTTAACGGGTCATCATACATAGTTAATTGCACATTTCAATTTCTGAAATTATTGTTACTTATTATGTTTGTTCGATCAAAATGGTTTGCATATTGTCGATGTTAATTTAGATTAGTGTAACGATAACATCCCATAAAATTTAACGGGTCATCATTTGTGCATTCTGAACGATCTCGGTCTTAATTGTTGTTCTACGGGATACTAGTTAACTTCCAATTCTCTATAAATTTATTTTTGGTACGAGGACAACAGACCAAAATGGAAAAACAAGGAGAAGAGATCACATACGTCTATAGAGAAAGAATTTATGACCAACTCAAAACGATTAAGAAAGAAACCATCAATGAAAAAACAAAAGTGAGAAAGCATATAAGAAAAACTATGCTAAATGTGGCTATGTGCGTTAACCATGTCCTGATAGAGCAAATAGTACAGGGGAACTTTTGCGATGAGGACATGCTATAGAGGTCAATTATGTAAATAGGACACAAACTAATTCTTTAATGCCAAGAGAACAAATCACCCCTATGTTCCAAAAATGCCCCCACAAGCCCCTAAAAGTGCCTAAACTCCTAAACCCTTTGAAAGTGCCTAAACTCCCAAAATCGTATGAAAGTACCTAAATCTCCAAAATCTTATGAAATTGCCTAAACTTCTAAAACCGTATGAAGCCGTATAATACCCCAAGTGCTTAAACCTAAAATGCCTAAACTCACTATGCCCTACACCAAAAAACCTAAACCCCCTAAAATTGAACTCACCTCAAAAATTGAAGGGAGAAAAACCCCTGAATTTGTCGTTATGTTGAATGAAAATTGTTCCATGAAGAGAGAGAAACCCACGCCGAGCCACACGACCAAATGAGAGAGAGATACCTGTGTTTCTTTGTTGGGTTTGAGTCGACGGGCTGCTGGACACGTGAACGGCGCTTGACAGAGCGTCTTTTACATCCGAGGGGCATTTTGTCCATTAATGGACTTTAAACATTAGCACTTTTAAATTAATGCATCTTTCACCTTATAAAAAGTTACAAAAATGATAAACTTTGTTATCATGGGGTGTGGGTCCTACAAACATGCGGGCTCCACACCCCATGTGAGTGGGGTTGTGGTTGATTGTGGCACAAAGTTTGTGTATGTATCATTATTCAAAAAGTTATCATGGGCTAAACGCTCAATAGGCTCATACTTTTTGGAGTTTAGACTAATTGTCCGATAGTAGGAACCTGCATATTGTGTCGAGAGTCAACAACCTAACTCTCTCCATACATCCACAGTCGTCCATAATTAGACTAGAGAATTCTAGAATAGTTCTGAACTCTCTTGAAGGTTGGAGAATAATAATCTAGGGCCTTGTTTGATTCATGGATTACAATAGATGAGATTAATAATCTTGGGATTGGTAGTTCTGGACTATTTGTCCTGGTATTAATATAATCCCTAATTCTACTTAATCCCATGTTTGATTCGCGTGGGATTATTTATGAGATAGAAAAACAATTAAATATTTTTTTAAAAGAACCACATTTTAAAAATATTCGTTGAAAACATTTTGGAAAAACAAAAACTAGTTTTGAAAAATATTTACTTTGAAAAAACAATTTTGAAAATGCTTTTTCAAAACAATCACAATCACTTTTTTGGAAAACAATTCTTGAAAAAAAATAAAAAAATAAAAATTGAAGTTTCTGAAAAAATATTATTTCCAAAATAATTTTTAAAAATAAATATTTTTAAAAATTATTATTTCTAAAATGATTTTTTAGATATATTTATTTTTTTGAATTTTTTTAAAAATAATTTTAAAACAACAAAAATTTAGATAAATAATTATTTCCAAAAAATATTTCAAATATTTTTTTGAAAATAATTTTTTTAAATAAATGTTTTTATAAAAATATTATTTTTCAGATTTTTTTGTAAATTGTTTTATATAAAGATTTTAAAAAAGAAATTAAAACATTTTATTTTTAAAAAAAAATTCAAAAATACTTTTTTAGAACAATTCCAATATCATCCGAATAATTTTCGATAATAGTCTCACCTCCCCCTGGGATTATGTAGTACCCCCCATATAGGGATAAAAATAATCCCGAGAGTCATTCGGGAACCAAACATGGGATAACTCTAGAAGTGGTATAGTTAGTCTTATCCCAGATTGTTAATCTGCGAATTAAATGAGGTCTAGATGTTTCGAGAACGGTCTAGAATGTTCTAGTTATTTCTGGAAGGTACTAAAAGTAGATGAGCCTACATAGTTCCAAAGAATTCTAGAATATTATGGACGACTCCAACACATGCTAGAGTTGTGTGGAGAGTTCTAGAATGTTGTGGAGATAAGATGGGGAAAGATATTTGGTTGGATGAAAATAATCCTAGCCGTCCATTTAGGAGGTGGATGATTACATAAAGGAAGGATGAGATGTGTAAGAAAGTGTACTTGGGAGAGTGCACTTAAAGAGTGTGCCAAGATCGAGTTGGAGTCTAGCTAGAGTGGTGTGAGTAAGATTACCCTGTGTGGGGAGCAGTTCATTTGTCTGTGAGCAAGAAACGTGTCAAAAATACTTGTATTCTTTTTGTGGTATTCCGTTGTGTTCATACTCAACATATAGTCCCTCACACCGCCACTTCATTAGCCTCAAATGCTCTTTGCTTGTTCTTAAGCGGCTCCTCTCTTGTCCTCTCAAAGGTATCATAATCTCCTTTGTATGGAGCCAACTTTTTCCCTCATAGGGAGATAATATCTGTGACATGTGTTCAAGATTTCTTATCAGAAAATGACAAAAAAAATCAAGAAGATTACATTTCAAGACAGTACAACAACAAAGAAACACTTTGGAATTCAATCTCTATGATATCAATAAGAAACACTCCGAAATTTAATCTTTTATGCATTCGTCAAAGTCGTAAACTTCTTGATCAAGCGGATGGAGGTTGGCCATGTGACCCTTTAACCAATTTTCTCTGGTGAACCTTTTATTGCATGGTTAGCAAAACCAGACTTTAATTCGGGCGTTGTTCTTAAGTGGAATTTTTCTTAATCCTTGCCATAAAAAAGAAAAAGAAAAAAGATTAGACTAGATGGAGGGGTGAGAGAGATAGAAGGTGGAGATGGGAGGCTCTGAATTAAGAGGTGCTTGAACAAAAGCATCAAGTTAACTTGGATTCACTTCCTGTAACTGGAAATCTTGCTCTCCAACCAATGTACACCCTGTCTAGTATTGTTCTTTTTTGTCTTTTTTTAAGTTTGAAGTTTAGCCTATATCTTGAACTTGAGATAGACAGAACTCACGAAAATGGCAAGTCAACTTTTTTCCCATTCTCTTGTAATTTTCAAAATATGGATCCAAGGCCAAAAATGAAAAAAAAAACAAAAAACATAACAAAAATGGTAAATTTTTCCATTAGAAGTTTGCAAGTGGTTGAATCCCCAATTTTGTTGCAACAAAAGCAGGAGACCAGAAAGGGTGAAACTAGGAGCACGTCTGTTACAAATCACGGGTGAAACTAGGAGCACGTCTGTTACAAATTACGTAGAGAAAATTAAGGGATAGAATTTTTTCCATTCATAGTTTGTCTTATGTTGTGTTACTTGTAGCTGGCAATTTTTGTAGAACCAAACTCCTTGAGTACTCAAGTTCATTCAGTTATTGACCCACTTCGCTTGCATTAGAGTACAACTTTTGTTCTACAAGTTCATTCAGTTATTGACCCATTTACCCAATATGATAACAAGCACATATTGGCAGCAAGCAGTCAACTGAATGACCAAAGCATCGGTTGCTTCCACTTGTGGTCTTCTTCCATAGTTCAATCACAAATAGTTCATGCAGTGATTCCCCCAATTCAGTGAACTTCCATAGAAGTTTGCAATCAAAATACAATAGAAATAACAACTTGGTTGCCAAATTACATCGTCAATCTTATCGAGAAGAGAGATATATGTTCAAGAGACAAACAAGTTAGGTGGAACATGACAACAAACTCAAACATATGTAGGATGCCACTCTACATATGGTGATATGCGCGGAAGACAAGACGACCTTCTGCATGATAATTATATTGTTTTTCATCCTATTCCTCTCATACTGATTTGTACCCGGGAAAAAGGATGGAGTAGATTCATCTCACTGTCTTCGGTGACCAACCAACCCAAAGTCTCCAGGCATCGTTTTTCCCTTGCTTCTAGTATCTGTGCGAATAACGTCGCCTTTCCTCAGGCTAACAAACTGACGCTCGTCGCTGTTGTCTTTCTCAAAGAGCATAAGCCATGGGATTTGTTCAGATCCCTTGAAATTGTTGTCCACTGCAGCAGACCGCCATGCTCTACAAACTCCACGAAAAGAGAGAAAATCTTCATACAGAGCTACTCGTTCAGCAATAAAAACGAGAATTAAGGTTTTCTCCTAGTTCTTCCCAGTTTTCCATCTAGAAAAACCTACGTGAGAAACAAGACAAGACGCACCACGTAGTATCCGCCCGGCATTGAAATTTTTCTGGAGAAATAGAGACTGACTGGTTAATATACGGCAACAAAACCCTACGTGATTCACAAGATAGTGTTTTCTCGTACAGGTTCTCGTTCACACGATAACCTCTCGTGGGGAAATTACAAAGCCAACAATTGATCTTGAAACCTTTTTCTAAAATTTTCAAGTTTTTCTTTAAATCAAAACCCTCCGTTTAATTTTATACTACCCAATTACGCCTTCTTGTTTGCTTATGTGGGTTCATGCAATAATCCATACCATTAGGCCCACAAATTAGTGAATTCACGAAAAAAATTAGCTTGATCGGACATCGATTGATAAATCAAAAAGTTGAATTAAGGTTTACAAAATAGACAGTCATTAGCTATTTAACTTTAAATTTTTTTACAAAATGAAGCAGTCTATTTTATAAACCAAAATCCATAGTTTTATATACCAACCAATGTCCCAAGACAAATGTTGTGAATATTCGAAAAATTGTACCGTGGACAAATGTTGTTTGTTGACTAAGTTATCGATATCCAAGCAACTAAAGTTTTTACGGGTTTGCTCTAAGCGTCAAACTCTACAAAGTGAGCAGTTCATATTACATTTTCTGTTTCTTTCTTTTTGCTAGCTCTGTTCCTCGTTCTTCTATATTGTGGACAAATGTTATTTGTTCACTAAGTTACCGATATCCGATCAACTTAAGTTTTTACGGGTTTGCTCTAATCGTCAAACTCTACATAGCGAGCAGTTTGGATCACATTTTTACTAGTTTTCTCTAAGCGTCTCGTATCTTTCTTTTTGCTAGCTTTGTTCCTCGTTCTTCTTTTTATGTTTTCCTGTTTACTTTCTCTTTTAAAGAACGGAATTAATTTTTTTTTAAAAATATCTCTACTTAGAAGAAATTCTTGCTTTAACCTACACTTGATTTTAAAATATAATAGACGCTGTCATTTAAATTGACTTTTTCAATAGAAAAAAAAATATTAAGCTTGTAAAAATGTACACATCATTAAAAACTAATGTAAATTGAAAATAAAAAATGAAAAAACAAAATTATTGGAGTTTGTTTTCAATACATGAAATATTAGTTTTTTGAGAAGAAGGAAGAATTTCATTAGCAAAAGCGCTGAGAACACCATACAACATAGGAATACAAACATAAACATAAAGACAACAACATTAAACAACACTAAACTAGATAATATTTAACCAACATAGTGATAAGCCCCCAATTTTGTACATAATTGGGGCTTATCGTACTCATTTATCACACACAAGCACGCGATTTCGCGCCTTATATGTTTGATTTGCGCGTCGTAGTGTTTTTGCCAAGTCACAGGTTGAACGCGTGAAATAAACGCATTTTGGGCACATTGAGAGCCGTGCCACGTTTGCGAGGGTCACGAGCCCATGGCACGCCAACACTGGGCCCCACGAGCCACGCAACGATGATTTGGCTAAAGGTCCAAGAATTCGGAAGGTCACAATTCAAACCGGGGGCTTGAAGCCGCGCTTCACGCTCACACAAAACTCCCGGTGGAATCCGGGAGTGAACGAGCACTCAAGTGACCAAGGAACACCACCCCCGAGGGTCGCACAACTCATTTAAGTGCTTTGGAGGAAGTCCGGAAGCACGCAATTCAAAGGGGGTGATCAAAGAAGCCAAATTCAATTCCTGATAAATCCGGATCGATCCGGATTAATGTGGACCGATCCAAATTTGAAGTAAAATTTCCAGACGATTCTGGACCGATCCGGATTAATCCGGATCGATCCAGATTTGCTCAAAATTTTCCCAGACGATTCTGGACCGATCCGGAATAAAGTGGACCGGTCCAAAAACACCCGCCAACCACTTTTTGAGCACTTTATGAACTTACTACTTATGGAATGTTTTATGCTCTTGTGAGGACTTTTTGGATATTTTGTAGAGAGAGAAGGGAAAGACTATATGGGGCCTCCCCTCTCTCCTTCTCCCCCATTAACTACTCTTTCATTTTAGTTCTTAGTTTTTTGCTCCTCCATTGGAGGACTTTGAAGCTTTCTCTCTCTAAAATTCCCGTGTAACCATTAAGCTCCCGTAAGTTTCTCGTTTATTAATCTTGCTACTCTTGCTTAGCTCTTTCAATATATGTAGTTTATTTTCAATTCCATCTAGTATTTAGTTCACTTGATTTTCTTGCTATTTCCTTATAAAACACTTGTTTGTAGTGGTTGTTTGATAGTTTCTAAAGAGTTAAAGAGTTTGGCTACCTTAGTATCTTCATTAAAATCAAGTTTATTTAGTCACTTGTCATGTTCTTTATTTCCTTTATAAAAATAGTCATGTTTTACTTAGTAATTACCGAGTAGTCGTTATAGGCTCGGTTATGGGGTGATTAGCATCCCGTGCCTAAGGTTGATTTACTCCCCTCGCCGTAATGAAAACATTGCTTGTTAATCAAAGAGTACGGATTGATTTTATGTATCAAAATTTGGATTTGTTAATCCCGTTGATCACGCGTAGCCAAGGGCTTGTCCACTTGGCACGTGTGATGCTTCGGGCGATGTCAATTAAAATGTTTGTATGAATGGCACAAGAATCCTACTCTTTGAGAAACACCATTTCTTATCAAACGTGTTTAATCACCAAATCTTCCGTTCGGGAAAGTCTAACGATATCCCCGAGCCGGTCATTTTAGAAGAGAGTGAATCGACCTGAGGCATGGGTGTTGAGAACCCCTAAACCTTGCCTTCTTTTAATTAGTCTTTTTAAGTTTCTAAGTCGTTCACGAAGTTAAGTGAATTCCACCCTTAAACTGCTAAGCCAAGTTTGCCGCTTTAAGGCTAAAACCAACAGTCGCGAATCAACTCTCACGCTAAGCGCATTTGGTCTCTGAGGACTCGACCCGGACTTACCGGTATCATGCTATCGCCGGCCTAAACCCTACGCTTGGGGAATCAAATTGGAAAACAATCCAAGGGCGCAAGCATTTTTGGCGCCGTTGCCGGGGACCCAATGGTCCGCTCCGCGTGAGTTTGCCTCGCGCCACGCCACTGTGAGTATCCCGTTTCATTAGTACATAGCGCTTAATTTACTTTTGTTCAACTAGTATAGTTCTAAGGGCGGATACCTCTAACCAAACAGTTGATCGTTTAAATTGAGGTTTAACGAAGCTTGAGGAAGTGTGCTAGTTTTTAAATTTCTGTCATATATTTAACGAGGCGGCGGAATAGCCCCTCGGAACTGCCATATATATAACGAGGCGGCGGAATAGCCCCTCGGAACTGTTTGTGGTGAGGCGGTGGTATAACCCCTCCAGTCTGCTGTTTGGTGTATGCAATATTACGTGAGAGATCCTAATCGGAAAGTAATTGAATTTGTAAACCCTTTCGCCGATATGGATGAGCGCGAACAGCCACCACAAGAGCAATCCATGCGCCAACATCTTAATCCCACGCGCCATGTACCACCATCACCCATCGTTTATCCTAGACCCACTGCCAATCACGTTGTGTACACGATTAAGCCCAACACAATTTCCATGTTGCCGGCTTTTTATGGGATGAAGTCCCAATGCCCTTACGATCACGTGAGGGACTTTTTGGATCTGGTGAACACACTTGTCACGGTCCAGGCTGAACTTGAGTCCGCACGCATGAAGTTATTTCCATTTTCTCTTAAGGACCAAGCCCGAACATGGCTTTCGACTCTAAAACCGCAATCCATCACCTCATGGGAAGAAATGCACGATGAATTTCTTAAAAAGTACTATCCTATACATAAAACGGTTGAGATGAAAAAGCGTGTCTCCAACTTTGCCGAGAAACCAAATGAACCATTTTTCTCTCTATGGGAGAGATTTAAAAATCTTTTGGCTGTTGTCCCACATCATGGTTTTTCGGTAAAGGACAAGATGCAATTTTTCTACGAGGGCATTTCGCAAGGGACTCGGCAATTTATTGACACCATGTGTAATGGTGAATTTTTAAACTGGAGTCCGCAACAGTGTTATGATTTTCTTGATCAACTCGCCGAGAACAACCAGTCGTGGGATTATTCGGATCCCTCGGACAAGACCAATCATCCGGCGAGTGCGAGTGCCAACGTGAGTGTGAATCAAGGTTCGGGTGAGAGAGGGAAGTATGTGCTAAAAGAACAAGATGATCTTAACTTTAAGCTTTCCCAAATCACTAAAAAGTTGGAAAATTTGGAAATAAAGAGTGTGAAGGAATGTGTGCTTTGCGTGACCCAAGGGCATTCAACCGATGAGTGCCCGACTCTTCCGGGTTTGAAGGAAATCCTCCATGGTGGGGTAGCGGAACAAGCAGAGGTGAGTGCCGTCGGTCAACGATATGACCCTTTCTCGAACACCTATAACCCCGGAACCAAGGACCATCCTAATCTCGGTTGGGGGGGAACAAACCAAGGGCAAGCTCAAAGGCCACCCCCGGCCTATAACCAAGGCTATCGACCTTCCCAAGGTCAAAATCAAGGTCAAGGTCAAGCCCGTTACCCTCCGAGTCAACAACACCATGGGTCTAATTTTTATCAGGCGCCTCAAAAGCGTTCATTTGAGGAAACAATGCAATTTTTCATTCAAAGTCAAACGGTGACCAATGAGCAAAATGCTCATGCATTGAGAGAGATCCAAAGTCAAGTGACTAAGTTAACCACGTCCGTGGGACAGCTTCAACAGGAGAAGGGAAGGTTCCCATCTCAACCACAAGCAAATCCCCAAGGAGTCCATTTGGCAAGCACCACGTCGGGCCAAGACCCGAATAATCTTGAGCAAGCTAAGTCGATTTCTGTCTTAAGGAGTGGTAAGGAGATTGATAAGACTATCCCTCCGAAACCTACTCCTCCCGTGGTCCCTTCCATTCCGGTTGTTGTTGAGCAACCATCCTCTAGTGGCCCGGTTGTGCCACCAAAGGTCGTGGAGCAAGAGCCTCCCGTTTGTCCGTTTCCGGCACCTTACCCCCAAAGGTTGAAAGTGCCGGCCAAGCCTTCGTCAGACACCGAGGTGTATGAGGTTCTACAACAAGTTAAAATTAACATCCCTCTTTTGGATGCTATTAGAACCATACCCAAATATGCCAAATTTCTTAAGGACTTATGCACTGTTAAACGCAAGTTGAATGTCCAAAAGAAAGTTTTTCTCACGGAGCAAGTAAGTTCCATCATCCAAAATAACATAGCTCCTAAGTACAAAGACCCCGGTTGTCCTACTATTTCCATTGTCATAGGGGGTAAGAGAGTTGAGAGAGCTTTGCTTGATTTGGGTGCGAGTGTGAATTTGCTACCGTTTTCGGTGTATGAGCAATTGGGCTTGGGAGAGATGAAACCCACAAGAGTGGCCTTCAATTGGCGGATCGTAGTATCCGCATTCCTAAGGGTTTAGTGGAGGATGTCTTAGTCCAAGTGGACAACTTTGTCTACCCCTGTGGACTTCGTAGTTCTTGATACTTGTCCCGTCGTCGATGCTTTTCAAGCACAAACGCCCATCATTCTCGGACGCCCATTCTTGGCGACTTCCGATGCGGTCATTAATTGTCGTAATGGGTTATTGAACATGACGTTCGGGAACATGAAAATGTCGGTGAATGTGTTTAACATTGGGTCTCAAATGGGAGACGATGATGATGTTCATGAGGTGAGTTTAATAGACACTTTGGTCCAAGAGCACGTAGACACTATTCTTTATAAGGATCCACTTGAGGTTTGTCTTACCGCCGAGGAGGCGTCGTTCTTAGATTCACCGGAGGTTGAGTACTTGTACTCGGTGTTAGAAGTGGAGGATGTTTGTGGTACGGGACATGGTATCCTAAGTTCGAAGATTTGCCTCCCCTCGAGAGCAAAACTCTTCCGTCTAGTGTCCAACCACCCAAGCTTGAGTTGAAAACCCTTCCGGACACTTTGAAGTATGCCTTCCTTGGCGTCAGTGAGACCTTTCCCGTGGTGATTTCCTCTTCCCTAGAGGCACACCAAGAGTCCGGTTTGTTAGCGGTGTTGAAGCGGCACACTAAGGCCATCGGTTGGTCCATTGCCGATATTCACGGGATAGATCCCTCGGTTTGCACACACCACATCTATCTCGAAGAGGATGTGAAGCCGTCTCGCCAACCACAACGTCGTTTAAATCCAATCATGAAAGACGTGGTTCGGGCGGAGGTCTTAAAGTTATTGGACGTTGGGATCATCTACCCTATCGCCGATAGTAAGTGGGTGAGCCCTATCCAAGTTGTGCCTAAGAAGTCCGGCATCACGGTGGTCAGAAATTCCAATGATGAATTGGTGCCTCAAAGGGTGACCACCGGATGGAGAGTGTGTATTGATTATCGGAAGTTGAATGCGAGCACGCGTAAGGACCACTTCCCTCTCCCATTCATAGATCAAATCTTGGAGAGGGTCGCCGGTCATGCTTTTTATTGTTTTCTCGACGGGTACTCCGGGTATAACCAAATCGAGGTCGCTCTTGGGGATCAAGAGAAGACCACCTTCACGTGTCCTTTCGGTACTTTCGCTTATAAGCGCATGCCCTTTGGCTTGTGTAATGCGCCCGGAACCTTTTCAAGGTGCATGATGGGCATTTTTAGTGATATGGTGGAGAAGATCGTTGAAGTCTTCATGGATGACTTCTCGGTATTCGGGGACTCGTTTGAGTCATGTCTAGAGAACTTAGAGCGAGTGTTGGAGCGGTGTGAGGAGAAACACCTTATTCTCAATTGGGAGAAATGTCACTTTATGGTGACCAACGGGATTGTCTTGGGGCACATTGTGTCGTCGAAGGGGATAGAGGTTGACAAGGCCAAAATTGACTTAATTGCAAACCTCCCTACCCCTAAATGTGTGAAAGACATTCGGTCTTTTCTTGGGCACGCGGGTTTCTACCGCCCCGTTTCATCAAGGATTTCAGTGCCATTTCGCGTCCGTTGTGTCACCTCCTCTCTAAAGACGCGCCATTCATTTGGACACCCGCGTGTGAGGAGGCGTTCTCTAAGTTGAAGTCTAGTCTCACCACTCCACCGATAGTGCGAGCTCCCGATTGGGACCTTCCGTTTGAGTTGATGTGCGACGCGAGTGACTACGCGATTGGCGCCGTCTTGGGCCAAAGGAGAGGGAAAGAGCCATGCGTCATTTCTTACGCGAGCAAAACTCTTAATGATGCTCAATTGAACTACTCCACCACGGAGAAAGAGTTGCTCGCGGTTGTTTTTGCTCTTGACAAGTTCCGGTCTTACTTGATAGGGTCTCCTATTGTGGTCTTCACGGACCATGCCGCGTTAAAATATCTAATGATTAAGCAAGATGCTAAAGCGCGGTTAATTAGGTGGGTCCTATTGCTCCAAGAGTTTAACTTAATAATCAAGGATAAAAAAGGAGTTGAAAATGTGGTCGCGGATCATTTGTCTCGTCTCGAGTTTGAGGATCGCTCCTCGAACATTCCTATAGTTGACACATTCCCGGATGAGCAATTATTTGGTGTCTCGTCTTGCCCGTGGTTCGCGGATATTGTGAATTACTTAGCCACGGGCCAACTTCCTACCGTTTGGACTCCGCAAGAGAGGCGGCGGTTCTTGTTTGAGGTGAAAAGATTTTTCTTTGATGATCCTTATCTCTTTAAGTATTGTCCGGATCAAATCATCCGGCGATGTGTGCCGGATGTTGATCACCGACACGTCCTGTCCTTTTGCCACACCGAGGCGTGTGGAGGACACTTCTCGGCCAAGAAAACCTCCGCAAAAATCCTTCAATGTGGGTTATATTGGCCAACACTTTTCAAAGATGCTTTCGAATTTTGTAAAACGTGTGAGAGGTGTCAACAATTGGGAGGAGTGACGAGAAGGAACATGATGCCCCTAACTAATGTCATTGTTGTTGAAGTCTTCGATTGTTGGGGCATCGATTTCATGGGGCCGTTTCCTATGTCTTTCGGGTATCTCTATATCCTTCTTGCGGTGGACTACGTGTCCAAGTGGGTTGAGGCGATCCCCACTCGTACGAATGACCACAAGGTGGTTGTTGAGTTCTTGAAAGAGCATATCTTGGCTAGGTTTGGTACTCCGCGCGCGATCATTAGTGATCAAGGGACCCATTTTTGTAATAGGCCCTTTGAAACTTTAATGCGTAAGTACGGTATTACTCATAAGGTCTCTACGGCCTATCATCCGCAAACCAATGGTCAAGCCGAACTTGCTAATAGGGAAATTAAGCACATTCTTGAGAAAACGGTGAATCCTAATCGGAAGGATTGGTCTAAGCGATTGACCGATTCCTTGTGGGCCTATCGAACCGCTTATAAGACGGTGTTGGGGATGTCCCCTTACCGCTTGGTTTATGGGAAGGCGTGTCACTTACCGGTCGAGCTTGAGCACAAGGCCTATTGGGCCATTAAATCTTTGAATTATCGCATGCCCGAGGCCGGTACGCATAGGAAGCTCCAAATCAATGAGCTTGAGGAGATTCGGAGAGATGCATATGAGAGCACGGCCATTTATAAGGCTAAGGTTAAGGAATTTCATGATAAAAACATTCTAAGAAAGGACTTTCATGTGAATCAAAAGGTGCTTTTGTATAACTCTAGACTCCATCTTTTTCCCGGAAAATTGCGTTCTCGGTGGGTTGGGCCTTATTTTGTGCATCAAGTGTATCCTCATGGGGCGATAGATGTTTACAATCCTAAAGATGGTAATATTTTCAAAGTGAACGGTCAAAGGTTAAAACCATTTTTGGATAATTTCAATGAAGAGGAGGAGGTTGAAAAGTTGGTCGATCCGGTCTATGAGGACGACCCTCCGGTTTAAATTTCTTGTGTGTGTTTTGCCCGTGGAGTCTTTGTGACTTCACTTTTCACGGGGAGCTAACGCGTACCTCTGAACTTCATTGTTTGGAGGGCCCGGCCCTTTGCTCCCTCTTGCATTGGGTTTCCCATCATTGACTTGGGACTAGCTTGCACGCCGGCTAGACAACAATGCGCGTGTGCCTGACTCGGTTAGAAGGGCCATTCTTTATTCTTTTTAATAAAATCTTGGAGACCCCACACGTGAGGATAAGATAACACGAATGTGTCAGTGACATAGGGCTTGTGTTTATAAAAGGCCTTTCTCGGGAGTAATTCGTAACTAAACGCCTGCGCTCTTTAGATCAGCCTGGCAGCGAAGAGTGAGTTTCCGTGAATGGGTGGGGACGCTTGAATATTCTCATGCTTATGGGCACGGCGAGGCTCTATCCGTGTCCGCCTTGTGCGGACTTCGTTGGGGACGTTGGACTTGATTGTTTGACGGGGTATTGTGTGCGACTTGGACGCTCAGGGAGTTACGATGTAACATCGTTCTAGGAGAAGTAAAATCCGCGGAGTTTGAGAGAGCTCTAGTGTTTGCCGTGCTCGAACGGTGTTTGGATCGGTCCGGTATAGCCACCCGGAATTTGAGCTATGTATGTAGTACCTAGGATGTTGGAAGTTGAGGCAAGCAGTGAGATCGGGGCCAATACCGTCAAAGCAATGTTTGATTTTAGTGTCGAGCTCCATCGAGATTGTTTCAAAATGGAGTGATGTTGCTTGGAGTCTAGAGTTCTGGGGAGCACTTGTTATAAGTGTTTCACTTGACTCGAAAGGGAGCGATAGCCTATTAGATGATGGCGCCTCTCCTCGGGTTACACCCGTACCTCTTCTATATTGCCGGTCGACTAATAGGAAACACAGTCTCACGTTTCGGGAGAAAAGTAGTACCGTGCGATCGCGTGAAGATCATGGTGGTTTTGTTTTCCTTTTTCATTGTATATATTGTATATATTGATTCCTGTGGAGCCCGGATAACACGAGCCGGGCGGTTCTCATATTGCTTCTCTTAGTAGGTAGTCGGCAATTAAGTCTTCTTTGCAGGGTGACCATGCTACCGTACCAGCCTTGGTAGTTTGGGCCTAATTTGGCGGCGAGTGCGGCATTCAGGAGCTCTAAGCATGGGTGCGACGAAATGTCGCGGTTGTAAGGCCTATAAAGTCGTTGATGATGGTCCTGTACGACTAGCTGTGGTCCCGGAGAGGGGCCGAAGGAGGAAGCCCTGGGAGCATTGCCGATGACGAAAGGAGCAAGTGGTAGAAAAATTCCTCACACTTGGTCGAGGTCTTGGAGGTTGACATGCCTCCCTGTCGGTACAATTTTTGTTCCCTTTCTCTCTTTACTTTCGTTCTCTTGCATTGAGGACACTGCAAATTTTAAGTTGGGGGGAGGGAATAGTGTAGTGTACATATTCCGGTTATGTTTTTTTAAAATTTCAGTCAAAATTTTTGAGATAAAACTTCCCGTTTAGTACAATTTTGTAGTGAGATACGGTAGATATGCTCAATCGTTCTATAATGGCTAGAGTATCGTATTTCGGTGATTTTGGTTGAGAGTTTAACTTGTGCACACTCATATACATGCAATTTGATGAACATGTTTGGCCGCATGCGTAGTTGAGTAACGTGCATCACTTAGAGTAGAGATTCACTCTTCCGAGCATCCCATGTTTCTTGTTTTTCAATTCCTTGGTGTACATAATTTGTGTTTCAAGATTAAGCAAGCTTATTGTCACTCGTGCATCATGTCGGAGTTTTTAGCGTGCGTAGGAAATGTTACAAGCATTTTCTTTGTGTAATTAAACCACACATGAGTCCCATTGTACCTAATATTTGTACCAAGTCCGTTTCCGTCAATTTTTGAGCCTTGAGAAACCGGTTGTTTGGAGGAATTAGGAGGTGAGATAAGGGGCACGCCAATTGAAAAATTAAAAATATCCAACGGTAAAAAAGCGAGACCGGATGTTCGGAGGATAGGTTGGAAGTAGAGATGGGCGATACATCTCGTGAGGGATTGAATTCGGGGTGTTACTTGCCGTATCGGGTCAATGTTGCATGAGTTGATTTGTACCTGGGGCATTGAAATTGAATTGGGAAGCAAAAATCCAAGGAAAATGGTCTAGAATAGTTTGGTTTGACACAAGATACTAGGTGGATGGTTCTAAGTTGAAAAATTTGCTCACAGATTATCTGGACCGATCTGGATTAAGTTGGACCGATCCAAAACTGAAAACGATTTTTCCAGACTGTTTTGGACCGGTCCAGAATCATTTTGGACCGATCCGGAATTAGAAAAATCTGCCATAATCATTTTGGACCGATCCATAATAAAGTGGACCGATCCGGATTTTGAAAGAAATTTTCCAGACTGTTCTGGACCGGTCCGGAATGTATTTGGACCGATCCAAATTGTTTTGATGCCCAGGTTAAAATTGCCAATCGGTTCATTTGGGGGCAAAACCCACGCACATCTCTCTCTCTCTATCTTCATCTTCCCCACCAAAATACATCACCCCCACCACCGAAAATCTCAACCTCAAAACCCCAAGCCCTAACCCGTACGTCTCTCACCTCTCCTCTCTACAAATCGATCACCACGACCAAAACCCACCGTGAGCCACCAAGAAAACCCCCAATAAACCAAAAATCCCACCTTCAAAACCCCAAGCCCTAACCATCGAAATCTCCTTCTCTGTCATACACCACAGACCCTCACCATTCCCTCCATGGCAGTCCGAAAGCTCTGGGATTGTGTGCACTGAGGTTCAAAAATATCTGGGTTTGGGTCATCAAAGTTCAAGGGGTCACAGCTGGATTTTGGGGTTTTCAACAGATGGGTTTTCACCGAAATTCTGGGTTTTCCTCTCTTGCTAGCAAGGTAATGAATGGCTTACTCTCTCCCATCAAATCTGAATGATAATACTGCTGTTGTTACACTGCTCCTGTTCTCGTTGTGAAATCAAAACTTTGGGTTGAATTTTAGTTCCCCTGAGAAAAATTCTGTTGGGCAAGACTTGTTGGAGATATGGCTGTTCTGATGGGTTAAAAATCTGGGCTGTGTTTCTGTTGATTAGGGCTATTATCATTATAACCCTTAATTTGGTTGAAAAATTTTTGGGCTGATCTCTATCTCCTACTATTGAATGCATTTTGGGTCTTGGAAATCTGAGTTCTGCAGTGCATTTTTGGATTACAATTTGTTTGGCTTTGCTCCTGTTTTATGCTATACATCACTGAATCTGTTGAGCTGCATAGAGATTGTCTGACTGAAATATGAAGTAGGGGGTTGGTTGGTGTGTGATCGGAGGTTGAACTATATTTGTTGAATTGTTGGGTGGAGTTTGATTGAGAATTTGTTGTCTGACATGGCAAAAACAAAGGGGAAAGCAAAACCGTCCGAGATACTTTCTAAGAAAAAGGCCGTTGAGAAACCGTCTAAGCGTCGCCGACAAAATTCGGATAGTGAATCGAGTGGTGGGGATGATTCAGGGGCTAAACAGGGAAGTAAAAGAACACCTGAAGACATTATTGGTGACCGTCGCAAGAAATGGTTGGCGGCGTTTCCAAAGAAAAAAGCTAAGAATGAGCGACAATTGGACGAGGCGGATTTGGGGACGGATCTTGGAGTGAAGGAAGTTCATCAAGAGGGGTTGCAACAATGGTTTGAGCCGGTGCCGGGGTTTAATTTCAAGTGTGTAAAAGAGTTTTACTCGACCATGAGGGTTGAGAAGGAAGGGGATGAGCCGGTGAAAATTAAGGCGAAAGTTGCAGGCAAGATGATTCAAATTACCCCCGACCACATTGCGGAGCACTTGAAGTACACACGGCCTGACCCCGAAACGGTCAATTATTCCGGGGAGAAATCATGGGATAAACAAGAGATCAAAAATTTCCTTTATGAGGATCCTACGGGGGAGTTGAAACCAATCAACCCGGGCCGGTTCCAAGATGATGTTCGGATCCTCAATCAGGCCATCCATGCTAACCTCTACCCTAAGGGTAAAGCCAACGCGCCTACCAAAAAGTCGCTTGAGTTGATGGCTTCCTTTGTGGACGAGGACACCACAGTGGATTGGGCCCATTACATTTTTCTCCAAATGGTGGACTATCTTAACACGCCCGTCGGTCGAACCATGTTTTGGTTTCCATGTATGATCACTGCCATATGTCACAAGCAAGGAGTTAAAGGGACGGGGTACATGAGAATGGATCCATGTGACCGGGGGTTGATTGACAGCACCACTTTGGAGAAGAGCAAGGCTCAATCAAAGAGCCAGAAACCCAAGGTTGCAAAGGCCGCCCCGAGCTCGACACCCGGTGTTTCGTCCTCCACGGTACCTACCCCACTTCCAAAGGCAAAGTCCAAGTTGCTTGTACCTCCTCCGAAAAGCGCAAAGCCCATAGTGTGGTATAAGAAGCTTTTCAAACTAACGGCTGCCGCGTTCAAGAAATTGGAAAGGAGGGAGAGGAAAGAGAAAGCGGAGGAACATTATAAGGAATGGCAGAAAAAGGTTCTTGAGGGAATGAGTGGGCAACGCTATGAGGTACCACCGGAGCTTGTGGTGGTAGACAGTGACGATGAGGAGGAAGAAGAGGACGACTCCGACGAGGAGTAATTGGTGGTAGATGGTGACAACAAGGGTGGTACAAGTAGTATATAGTACATAGTAGTATTAGCGAGTCGGTGGAGTCGAGTACACTTATTTTTGTTTCATTAGTGTCACATCGAACTCTTATAACTTTAGTTGTTATTTAGTTTAAATGCATTTTTTTGGGTGCCGAAACTTGGCACATGATGGGGTAGTTGAGGGTCGGTGGCGGCCAAGGGGTAGAATTACCCAAGCTAGTATATGGCCGCCACACTTTTTGTAGTCCCTCCTTTTTGCTAACCAAGGTCAATATAAGCTTTCAATGTTTAAATTCATTTCTTAGTACGTGATTCACTCCGATAGGTGCACGCTTAGCAAGATTCCATGCTTATACTTGAATTTTTCCCGTCGTTAATTAGTTCTTTTGTTCACAAGCGCATATTTCATTAGCTTGCGGTAATCATTTTGTTTCGTTATCGCATATCATGCTAAGCGCTTATCATGGGATGTTTGATACTTCAATGAGTGTGATTGAAATTCTTGAGACACAATTTTTGCTTGAGCCCTATTGGAATTGAAACTTTTTGGGGTGCATAACACTTGCCTACTTGTGTGGCCTAGTAGTTTCATAATTGTGCATGGCATGTGTGTGCGTGAGTTGCTTTTGGTTGAATGATCCGGATAACCGGTACTCTGCCTAGACTTTTTGTAGATTGAGCATAGTTATCGTATCGGGTACTTGGGAAGTTTTATTTAATTCAATTAGTCATTTGAGTTTATTTTGCTAGGGACTAGCAAAGTCCAAGTTGGGGGGTGTGATAAGCCCCCAATTTTGTACATAATTGGGGCTTATCGTACTCATTTATCACACACAAGCACGCGATTTCGCGCCTTATATGTTTGATTTGCGCGTCGTAGTGTTTTTGCCAAGTCACAGGTTGAACGCGTGAAATAAACGCATTTTGGGCACATTGAGAGCCGTGCCACGTTTGCGAGGGTCACGAGCCCATGGCACGCCAACACTGGGCCCCACGAGCCACGCAACGATGATTTGGCTAAAGGTCCAAGAATTCGGAAGGTCACAATTCAAACCGGGGGCTTGAAGCCGCGCTTCACGCTCACACAAAACTCCAAGGTGGAATCCGGGAGTGAACGATCCACTCAAGTGACCAAGGAACACCACCCCAGGGTCGATCAACTCATTTAAGTGCTTTGGAGGAAGTGATGGAAGCACGCAATTCAAATGGGGTGATCAAAAAGCCAAATTCAATTCTGATAAATCCGGATCGATCCGGATTAATGTGGACCGATCCAAATTTGAAGTAAAATTTCAGACGATTCTGGATCGATCCGGATTGATCGATCGGCCTTGCTCAAAATTTTCCAGGACGAACACTTGGACCGATCCAGGAATAAAGTGGACCGGTCCAAAAACACCCGCCAACCACTTTTTGAGCACTTTATGAACTTACTACTTATGGAATGTTTTATGCTCTTGTGAGGACTTTTGGATATTTTGTAGAGAGAGAAGGGAAAGACTATATGGGGCCTTCCTCTCTCCTTCTCCCCATTAACTACTCTTTCATTTTAGTTCTTAGTATTTTTTTGCTCCTCCATTGGAGGACTTTGAAGCTTCTCTCTCTAAAATTCCCGTGTAACCATTAAGCTCCCGTAAGTTTCTGTTTATTAATCTTTATACTCTTGTTTAGCTCTTTCAATATATGTAGTTTATTTTCAATTCCATCTAGTATTTAGTTCACTTGATTTTCTTGCTATTTCCTTATAAAACACTTGTTTGTAGTGGTTGTTTGATAGTTTCTAAAGAGTTAAAGAGTTAGGCTACCTTAGTATCTTCATTAAAATCAAGTTTATTTAGTCACTTGTCATGTTCTTTATTTCCTTTATAAAAATAGTCATGTTTTACTTAGTAATTACCGAGTAGTCGTTATAGGCTCGGTTATGGGGTGATTAGCATCCCGTGCCTAAGGTTGATTTACTCCCCTCGCCGTAATGAAAACATTGCTTGTTAATCAAAGAGTACGGATTGATTTTATGTATCAAAATTTGGATTTGTTAATCCCGTTGATCACACGTAGCCAAGGGCTTGTCCACTTGGCACGTGTGATGCTTCGGGCGATGTCAATTAAAATGTTTGTATGAATGGCACAAGAATCCTACTCTTTGAGAAACACCATTTCTTATCAAACGTGTTTAATCACCAAATCTTCCGTTCGGGAAAGTCTAACGATATCCCCGAGCGGTCATTTTAGAAGAGAGTGAATGACCTAAGGCATGGGTGTTGAGAACCCTAAACCTTGCCTTCTTTTAATTAGTCTTTTTAAGTTTCTAAGTCGTCATTCGAAGTTAAGTGAATTCCACCCTTAAATGCTAAGCCAAGTTTGCCGCTTTAAGGCTAAAACCTTCACTCGCGAATCAAAATTTGGTCTCACGCTAAGCGCATTCGGTCTCGCCTAAAGGACTCCCCGGACTTCGAGGCGGATCCATCACCGCTGTATCCGTCTGGTGAGGAACAAAAAGATCAGGCTGCGGCCTAAACCCTGAACCTCTTGGGGAATCAAACTTGACAAAAACAACTTTGTGATCTCATCTTCAAATATTATGAAGCAATAAAA
>CM029279.1:3730052-3742247 GCA_016920895.1 Vaccinium myrtillus
TAAGCTTTAGAGTGCATTTCTAAAACATGGAGTTCAATAACCATTCGATTAACTTCTGTAAAAAAAAAAGAAAAAAAGAAAAAGGTTTGAGCCTTTTTTTATACATGAAATATTATTTCCACTGTTTTTACTGCTTTAGGGTGTATTTATAAAACATGGAGTCCAATAACCATTCGATTTTTTTGAGACTATTGTGAAGCATAAAATATTTTTCAAAAATTAATAGGAACACAATCATTCAGATACTTCGTTAAACAAAAACTCTACCATAAACAAAACTCTACCACAAATGTGTTATTACATACGTTTATTACAATAACAAACACATACATACACTCTTCCACTCACTCTCTCATACCATGTGGTGTGACCACCACATGTGGGGACCCACCGCATTGTGGGTTCCACCACATGTGAGAGGGGAGTGGTGAAGGAGTGGGAGAGATCTATCATTTTTGTGTACACACAACGCGCCGAATATAACCGCTCAAATATACGTGTGTCCCATGTAATAACAAAAATGATAGATACACTCCCTCCCCAGCCACTCCCCAGTCCCACCACTCCCCTCTCATAAAAATCTCTCTCAAATTTACGAAAACCAAAGCGGATAAAATAGCACCCCTTCCCTTCACTCCACGTCCAGAGCCGCTTTCTCCCCTCCACCCTCCTCCTCCTCCTCTTCTTCTTCTTCTTCTTCATTCTCACTCCCGAAATCAAAGCACCCAACACAGAGAGCAAAGAGAGAACTCGCTAGACTAATTTCTTTACCAAAAATACCCTTTTCTTCTTCTTCTTCTTCGTCTTTCATCTGATGAATTCAATTCTGATTTCTCACTAATGGACTTGGGTCTCTCTCTCACCACCGCCACCGCCACCGCCACCAATAACCCTTCCTACATTCGGTTTCTTGTACCTTCTTATGCACCCACAAGAAGTAGTACTAGAACTAGAAACGTATCTTTCCCTTTTAAAAAACCAAGTAAAAAATTCCAAGTTCGTGCCTCAAATGATGACCTCAACTTTGATGAGAACGAGCAGTTGGACCTCAAATTCGGCCGGTTAATGGGCGAAGACCCCAAGCTCACCCTTGCCAAGGTTTCCTTCTCTTTTTCCCTCTCTCTATCTCTATTTAAATACTTATATACAGATATGTGATTGTGTATATATATGTATGTATATACTAGACGCCCCGACACATGCGATGCGTGTCTAAATCGTGTTATGCGAAAAATAGAAAGAGGAAAATATTGAATTGAGATTAATCTGTAATGAAATAGGGGAGGAAGAGGGGAAAAGAATTTGGATTGATATAGTTTCTTTGGAGGTTAAAGGGGGTAACTTGGGGAAAAACTGCGTGAGCGAGTCTCAAAACTGGAGTTGACAGCAAATGAGCAAAATGTGTGTTTCTTTTATAATAGTGAGAGATAATAGATGTACGTATGTATGTATTGAGATGCTAAGAGAACTAAAGGTGTTAAGCGGCAATAGTGTAGTGGCGCAAGCTGAGCACTTAAGTTCTTCCATCCCACTCATATGTCGGATTAGAGCCTGGGAGTTTCCTCCCCCTGCCCACATAGAAAAATGATAAGAGAACTAAATATCTTAGAAAAGGATGGAATAATTATCCCTGTTAGAAAGGAGAACTATATAATTAGCCCCTTTGGATTTCAAGGATGGGGTGAAATGAAAAGAGGGGAGAAATCTGTCATTTGTTTGGAGAACAGAAAAGGGTGAGAAGTGGTGGGAAAGAATGAAAAGTGGAAAAAAGAGAGATTGGTTCTTATTGGCCCATTTTTGTTTGTCACGGAATCTCACCAGTTTACAACCCTTCCTTTTCCTCCTCTTCACACAATCCATGTTGGGTCTGGTACAAGGTAGTATGTTTCAATATTCTCAGAGTTACACCAGGAGTTGTTACAGGGAGCTGAGGCCAAAATGCTGAAGTTTTGGCAATGTTCATTGGAAAAATCCTTACTGCTTGTGCTGTTTGATTGTCTCGGTCTTCTGTCATTTTTTATTTTTGTATCGGTTTGTTTGGTTTTTCTGTATACACATTTTGGGAATTTGTGGGAAATAGAAGCCTCAATTTTATGTACTTAAATTGTGTGTTTTAAATTTATTGTGCGAGTGGAAGCCTTCAGAGAATGCAATCCGGGGAAAGATATTTTTTAGTGCTAATTTCCTGTGGTTCAAAATTACTATGCACCAAAAGAGACTAGTGGTCTTTAAAACCCTTTTATAAGAGTTTTCAGTAATCGTAAGGTTTCATATGGATTAGTGCTTTCTGGTTATGCATGTTTGGATTAGTCGTCCTGTTTTTTTGGGGCCGCTCTGGATTAGTTTACCTAAGCATTGGTTTGTGTGTTTGCTTCAGATAAAGGCTAGGAGATTAAACCCTGATGTTTCTTATCTCGAAGTTGAGAAATCATTCAACAAGAGAAAAGGTAAATCAGTAGAGATTAAAGAGCTTCCCTTTGATGTAGAAAGGAGATCGACAAGTTCATTGAATGGATTGAATTTGGTTAGGCCAGTGCCAGAAAAAGGAGTCAAGTTTGAAGCTGATAATAAGCCAATAAAAGCCGATGTTAGGAATGCAAGTCAACTTGTAAGGAAGCCAGTAAATAATGCAAGGGGTCCTCTGCCTAATGTTATTTTGCGGAAGCCAACCACGCTGAATCAGGATGATATTGGACCTCAAACATCATCAGAGTCGAGAATTGAGCCAAATTCATTAGTGGAAATGGCGAATAGCCATCCAGAAAGGGCGAGAGTTGATAATATGAGGGTTAGTCCTCCTACAGTTGTTTTGCGGAAGCCAACAACGCTCAATGACAATGATATTGTACCTAAAAAGTCGTCACAGTTGAGAATTAAACCAAATTCAATATCGGGAATGGGGAATAGCCAATCAGTTGGGACGGGAGTGGATAATACGAGGGGTAGTCTTCCTAACGTTGTTTTGCGGAAGCCAAACACATTCAATGAGGATGAATCTGATGATATTGCACCTCAAATTTCGTCACACCTGAGAATTGAACAAAAAAATTTATCCGAAATGGGGAAAAAAGAGATGCATGACAGCTTAAGTGATATCACATTGTTACGAAAGCCTGATCCGATTGGTGGGAAATTGAATATCAATGAGAAGCAAGAATCTGATGGTAAGGCCAAAGTCGAAGGCGTTGATAACTTTGAAGATGATAGCCAGAACAAAGCTTCTATAGCAACTGAAGCAGCTAACATCATCATGATCTTGAGCCAGCCTACAAGAATGGAGTTCAGTTTGGATGCGAGTGACAAGCAAGAATCTTGCGATGATCATGAAGGGTCAGACTCTGGTGATGATTTCAAAGTGAATAGCTTGGAAGTTGTCGACTTATCTGCTGGAAAGGTCAATACAGTAAAAAGCAATTATGCTGAATCTACGGAGTTTGGAAATGCTTCACTCCAAAGCGATTTTGGGCTCAAGGATTTTCCAACCACAGGTAGTGTAATGAATTTACTGTAAATATTCTGTGTGCGGAATTTTTGAAATTGACGTTCCAATTGTTGTCTTCAAGGATTACAGCCGCTTGAGCAAAGTGACATGGGGTCTTCTGAGAAAATAAGAGCTTCAGAGACGTACTTGGTGGATTCTAATATGAAGTGTTCTGTGGATGCTACTCTGCAAGGAAAACCTGAAAGGTAAGGAAGCAACAATCGGTGTGGTGCGTACTTCTTGTGATCTGCTGTGGGATTTAGAGTTTTTTTTTTTTTCATAATAAACTGTTGTGTCATAGATTAGACCAAGGTGTAAAAGCAACATCAAATCTGAGTAGGAGGGAGAGAGCTATGTCAAACCCTGAAAGTTGTGGCAATGTTTGTGAGCTTGAGAATTTCCTTGCAACATCGCCTATAAAGGTCTGATTGATATTGTTCTTATCTTTGTTTTTTATTCGTAGAGTAATATCATTTATGTACCCCAAGTTTTAAATTCCAATGTAGGAACAAGATGATATTGATTGGAAAAGGATGGAGGATCTGATAAAGACAGGAGAAAGAGAAAAAGTGGAAGTGATTAGTTCTAGCATCAGCGGCTTTGTTGTGAGTACATTATGCCAGAGTCCTCCAATACTTAATATGCGCCTTCCTTCTTTTGTCCTGAACAATTTTTTGCATTCCAAGTGTCATTATTCTCATTTTTCTTTTTCTATATCACGTAATCATTTTACAGGTATCTTTTGGCTCTTTGATTGGATTTCTACCATACCGAGATGTTGCTCATAGGTGGAAGTTCGTAGCTTTTGAGTCATGGCTCCGAGGGAATGGCATTGACCCCTCTAAGTACAAACACAATCTAGGCGTCATAGGAAAGGATGGGATAGCAAATGATCTCGATTCAAGCCTAGGTCCAGAGATTGGTCAAAATGTTGATGTTGACATTTCACCTGATATGGCAATGGAAGATCTTCTAAGGATTTATAACAACGAGAAACTCAAATACTTATCATTCTTTGTTGGCCAGGTTTGGATAACTTTGTTTCATGTCTGAATCTATTTTGTTCAGACTCCGGTAGAAAATATTTGATAACGCTTTTATCCGCAGAAAATGCTAGTTCATGTGGTATTAGCTGATAGAAACTCTCGAAGGCTGATATTTTCCGGCATTCCAAAGGCGCCCGAGAAATCAATAGAGGAAAAAAGAAATCTCATGGTGACTTTCTATGACACACAACTTATTTGTAGACACTTTTTTCTTGTTCTTCTTTTGCCTTAATACTTCCATATCAGTCCAATAAGATTTAAGCTGTTTGGGCTTCTTTAGAATATCAATCTAGCATAGGGAGTGCTAACATGGCAAATGCCAATTCTTGTTCCAGTAGGCTGCCCTTTATATCTATACATTGTGTTTAATGAGGAAGCTAAATCTTCACCTCATGTAGTTGTATATTTGATTGCAGGCTAAACTCAGCATCGGAGATGTAGTGAAGTGCCGCATAACAAAAGTTAACTACTTCGGTATTTTCGTTGAGGTAAACTAAGGCTTGCTGATCATGAAATTTCGAAGTGTATATTGATGAATGCTTCAGTATCATCCTCTTCCAGCTATATGACAATGACCTGTGTCTTACATGGTTTGAAAGTGAACTGTTTTGGATCGTTGTCTGGTGTATTTGATTTTGGGCTCCTTCCGTTGTGTCTTTCTCTCTACAACTCATTGTTATGGGGGCCAGCCCATGATATTGTCTCTGCATAAGAAGATTGTTATTTGTCAATGGTTGACCTAAATGCCCAATTTAGGTGGAAGGAGTAAATGCACTTATTCACCAGACAGAAGTATCATGGGATGCCACTTTGGACCCAGGATCATATTTCAAAATTGGCCAGGTATTTGAGTTTTCTCTCCAAATTCTGCATACGAAGGTAGCGATTATGGGCACTATGATTATTTATCAACCAGCCTGAGTAGAATGCACTATCATTTGTCAATTTTTTAGGCTGCACTAAAAAGTAAAAGCATCGTAGCTGAAGAGCATTTTTATTGGTGGAAGATGGCTATGTCAGTTTAGTGCTTAAAGCACTTTGTCTGAGATGTAATGTTGTGTAGCTTGTTATCTTATTTAGTGAGACTCCTTTTTGTTTCAGACTGTGGAGGCAAAAGTTCACCGGTTGGATTTTTCAACGGACCGTATTCATCTATCTTTAAAGGAAATGGTAATCTATGTCAAAGTTTTTTTCTTTTATTTGGATGTCTGTTACAGAGTAACGAAGCTTCTAACACCATATCTTGACTATGCTTTTCTTTTCTTTTCTGTGGCAGCCAGATCAATTAAGTGGGGTCGAGAATGCTGTAATGGGCGAGCATGATTCTTTGGATGGGAGATCAGAAGCAGCCCAACCAAATGTTGAGGTTTTTATTACTCACCATTCTTAATAGGAGCATGTTTGTGATTTTGTGAATCAGGGTTGGATTGTTCTAGTAGTTACATCAATTTTTGCCCCTGCCAGTTTGGCCCTTAATCAGTGACACAGTGGAGTAATCATCTATTTGGCCCTTTTCTTAAGTGGCACATGCTTTCCTCTCACTGGGTCTTTTACAGTGTCCTTCATACCTTTTCTTGCATGGTGCAACTTTGTAGGTTCACTTCGTTAACAAATCTGCATTTCCCATGCACATATCTTGCCGTTGCCTAGATTTCTTGGAAATTGTCATCAATTTGTTGGATTGATGTTACATTGAGAGTCAATTGTGCTACATTCTCAAACCTTGTTGTATCACATTTCAGCCCATAAATGTTGAATGCGAAATTCTAGAAATCATTATAGTTGGATTTCTATATAGTGCTATTCTTGATTGGATTATACTAGAGTGGGGAAAAAACAATATAGCCAATTCCCAAATTGTTTTTGTATATGCTTTAATTTTTTATTTTTTTTGCCAACATTTTATACATTAATGGGGGTTAGTGGGTAAATTGTGGGTTAACATCCAAAGGAGGTTCAACGCCTCTTCATGGACTCGAACCCCATACCTCTCCCTTGGAGCCAAGGAGTACAACCAGATTTGGTAATAGCCGCGTCTGCAGTATATGTTTTGAGTTGATAATGTGTCCAATGTTAGTTTCAATTCTGTATGAGTACAACAGTTCTCTCATAATTTGTTTTAACCTATCATTTCTGTTCGCACTTTTTCTACGGAATAGTTAAAGTCCGTATGTTTTCACTTCCTGATTCTGAATATAAAACGTTTACAGTGGAATGAGTTGGAATCACTCATCAAGGAATTGCAGCTGTTTGAAGGTATCCAGTCAGTATCAAAAGGTCGTTTTTTCTTGAGCCCTGGACTTGCCCCTACCTTTCAGGTATTGACCCTTCAATATGTGCCCATTGCAGGGAGCAAAAGCTCCTTGCCCTTGTGTCGGGCTTAAGGTTAAGCTTTTTAGAAAGAATGATGAATTGAGCTAATGTGCATAGATTATGCTTATATCTAGTTCATATTCAATCCTTTTGGCAGGTTTATATGGCATCCATGATTGAGAATGAATACAAGCTGCTTGCAAGATCAGGAAACAAAGTGCAAGAGGTAAAATTTTGTGATTCTATTGGTCTTGGCTTAACGTCCCGTTCTTAACAGAGTAAAAACAATTGACTACTGAACTAAGATGTATCCCACAAAAAGTCATTTAACTGGTTCATAAAGAGTTCTTGAATCTCAACCTAATGAATTGGAGAATTAGGTTGGCTTGTTTATATGGTGATCCACTATGGTTTACTCGTGGTTTACTCTGTAGCTTGTTGTGGCCTTAGCAGATTTCATTCCACTTTTACTTTAGTGTAGAAATAGGATGCTTTGTTTAGTCCCGAAATCATATGACGCATCTAGAGCTATTTTTTCCTTCTTGAATGCTTGGTCTTTCAGTCGATTATCAGGCTCACTTTTAGGCAGAACAATACGTTAACAGCATCCATTTTGGATATGATTTTGCGCAGGGTTTTCCTTCTTTCTTATATTGTGTATATATCTATTACATGCAAAGCTTGGTAGCCAAGTATAGATCTAGAATGGTTAACTCGAAATACCATAATCTAGCATGTCTGCCTACGTAAATATGACTTAGCATGGTTAGCACATGTAATTGTTCATTGTATTTTACTCTCAAACAATATTTGATGCTGCCTTGTGTCATAAAAATATGCCAAATGGGAATGTTGGAGTTTTCTATTTCCACTAAATGGATTTATATCATGCGTAGACTGCTGCCTCTACAAGTCCCATATTGTGAAACATGGTTTTGATGTCAAAAGCTAGGAGGAAATGGTAAATACGTGAATTGATTATATCAAACACTTTGAATTCAGGAAAAGCCACCTCCTTATTTGGGGGATTGGGTGGCCTAGGGATGCATTATCGTGTGAATTTGGAAATGGTAAATACGCGAATTGATTATATCAAACACTTTGAATTCAGGAAAAGCCACCTCCTTATTTGGGGGATTGGGTGGCCTAGGGATGCATTATCGTGTGAATTTGGAAATGGTAAATACGCGAATTGATTATATCAAACACTTTGAATTCAGGACAAGCCACCTCCTTATTAGGGGGATTGGGTGGCCTAGGGATGCATTATCGTGTGAATTTGCCGATACTGTAATTTTTGGCTCCCCCCCCCAAATTATTTTCCTAGTTATGAACTCAAGTTCACATGGTAGAAAATCTTAAGCTAATTTTGCATTATGCATCATTTGTTGCAGCTGATAATTCAAACAACCTTGGGAAAAGAAGAAGTGAAATCCGCAATACTAACTTGCACCGAACGAGTTGGATGACTGGTCTACTGCTGGGTTTTTGTATGTACCTCCTCCATCCTCCCAAATGATATAGTGTGAATATGATCCTCGTTGCAGTTTTTCGACTCGAGTCTTGATAGATACGGACACCACTGTAAACAGAATGGAGTGTAGTTGTTTTGCAGAATTTCTTTGTATTTTTTTGACCCAGAAACTAGTAGTACCAGTTTGTTCATATTGGGAAGTGGACTGCTAGAAAATGCGATTATAATTCGGTATTCTCTACTTCTACGGTGGTAAGATTATTCTTACTACTATTATCAACCGATAGGCTATCTTTTTTCTTTTTCCTTTCTTTTTTGCTGTATTTTGTTGAGGCTCTTGTATGATTGGATACTTCTGTGGATCTACTTCTTTTTGTTAGTAAATCATGAACTGTAATTTATTTATTTTTATTATTTTTGAAGTTCAGCATTATTTTGATTCACACTAGATTTATTTAGTCCACTTCAAAAAAAATATATATATATATATAGGCAAATTTTTTATTAATAAAACCTTGACAAAAGATACATCAAGGTGGGGGAAGAGGGGACGGGACTCCGTCACTCCAACCAAGGTTGGAGAAATTAGAACACCAATTGGGTCAAAGCCCAAATAAACACTTGGAAAGCCAAGTCCAAAACACCTAAAGACCTAGCACATAAGGAGTCTACCTAATACAACAATGAAGCCTAAAACCGGAGGAGCAGAAGTGCCAAACCCTAGTAGCCAGCTGCCATCCCACAACCCTAACCTGCCAACCAGCCGCCACAAACTCCACCTCCAGCCACCCATCCGCAGCCACAAACACTCATTACCATTAGGCCAAAACACTTTCATATTCTTGGATATAAAACACTTTCATATTCTTGGATATATATGGTATATATCTCACACTTTGTGTGGTTATATATGCTATATATATTCAATTGTAGCCAAAAATATTTGAACTAAATATCGGATATATGTGCCATTGGGATATATAATCTGAATCAATGCTCACTTCTGGTAAAGCAAATGATACTTGTGTTTTTTTTTTTTTTTTTGGCTTCTTCCAGTGGAACTGAATTCTCGAGCAATATTATGCTGCAACCGTGCTAGCTAACAAAATCCTCCAATAGAATCCTAAATCCTTCCTTACCGATATCAATTTTCGCTCTGCATCGATTCTCAGATTTTGCTCTTTGCTCCAGTTTTCTTGGTTTAGTGTAAATAAATGAACCAAATTATTTAAGTTTGAGCACATGTTCGTTTGATAAAAAATTGCTAAAACAAACCAAGTTTGAACTTTTATTTAAATCAAGCTCGGACAAGCTACTAATAAGCTCGTTTGGCTTATAATATACTCCCTTCGTCCCAAAATAGAAGTCCAAAATTATTATTTACACTTCTTCAAAAATCATCTAGATTTTTGTAATTTATGATACTATTTATATTGCAGTTGCTTTGTAAGTTAGGATTGGAGCGTTTCCTTCTAAACACGACAGGAGGCAAGAGAAAACACTTATAAGAGAGAAGAGCGAACTTGTACTCCTTATTCTTTGATTATAGTGGACTTGTGTGGTTCCCGTGGTTTTTCCTTGCGTTGAGATTATACTCTATTCTGCTTTGCGATTTATGTGACTGTAGTTACCAAGATCGACAAGGGCGGACACACTAACGGGCAAGAAGGGTCACTTGACTCCGTTGGATTAAAATTTCCTACAGAGATGTACATCTATTTTTAGACATTTTGGTAATTTTGCCCCAATACCTTACATGTTATTCTCTAGATTTTACCCAAAGTAACATGAAATATTTACAACATTGCCCAAATGATTCATTGAATCTCCCCGATCTTTTCTTTTTTATGGCCCCACCATTTTTTAACCCACTCTCCCCGCATGCAAAAAAGCAGAGCATATAAGAATTATTTTTTTCTTTTTGTGATCCCACTATTTTTTAACTCCTCTTTTTCTCTCTCACTCTCACTCTTTTTGCCCCAAGTAACACGACATATCACTTTTTGCTTGTACATAGTGAATAAATCTCTTTGGGTTTAGTATTCTAATGTACTCCCACCATCCCACTTTTATAGTCCCCATGAAAAGACGTGCAATCTTCAAACAAAAAAAAGGTATTTCATTTACTATAGTTAATAATTTTTGAATTTTCTCACCAAATTAAAGAAGTAATCAAATTCTTTAATTTAGTACGAAGAAACTCGAAAAAAAAAAAATTTCATGTTCCGAAAGTACTTTAGTTTTTTATCTAAAAAAAAAGAAAATTCTTCATCAAAATCAAAACGAATTTGAATGGAAACTCGAAAAAAAATTTCATGTTAATAATTTTTTGAATTTTCTATTAAAGAAGTAATCAAATTCTTTAATTTAACCTCAGAAACTAAGAAAAAAAAAAAATTTCATGTTAACTTTGTTTTTATCTAAATCAAAATCAAATGAATGAACCAGGAGTATAATTAAATTAAGATTCTTTAATTAATGAATGATAAATTCTGCGTCCATTCCTGAAGAACCGTGAAAATTAAAAAAAATATATATATATAGATGCTTTTGTTTTTTTGGCTCACTCATCAAGTTTTGAAACCGACTTTGAATAACTCAGCTTCGTTTCGCTCATTTATCACCCGTTTGTTAAAAAACGGGCTGGGCTACATCGGATTGGTAGTTCTTGCCGCAGCTAATAGAACCTCCAGTGCCCAAATAAAGAGAGTAGTTGAGCGACTAACCGTTACAACAGTCAAACTTTAAGCTCGACCAGTCGACCTCCAAGAGAGGGAGAGAGATTGAGATTGCCTGTGTGAAGTGCACGCCACCACTTTCTGTTATCCAGTGTCGTGACGTGTTTGGTAGGGAATGATTAGAGAACAGGATCCACGTGGTTTGTTTTTTAATCTAACAAGAATACCCTCCAGAGAAATTCTATTCCACAAACAGTCCCCTACTCTGTGCCTTCGCCTCCAGTCACTCCCCCTTTTGCGGAGAGAGGGGATGGTGGAGTGACCAAAATGTACGGTTAGGCGGTGTTCCGCTGACGATGTTTTTAGAATAAATTAATTTTTTATTATTTTTTATGTTATGTAATCTTAGTTTTTGGAAAAAATTATTTTATGTTAGTAAAACACCTCCCTCCGTCTATTCTGATAATGTAAATTTAATTCAAGTAATAAATTTGATTTGACTGTCTATTATTTGGGTTTTGGTTAAATACGAGCCGTCTATTGTCAATGGACGTGGGATGGAGGGCACTACAGTGAGGACCGCTTATCCCTTTTGCTTGCAGTACAAGTGCCACTTCCCAGCTTCATCTCCACACAGCTCAGCTTCCCTCTCTCTCTCTCTCTCTCTCTCTCTCTCATTTTGTGTGCAAGTTCTTCGAGAGAGAGAGGGGTGTAAAGGACGTTCAAAAAAGAGAAAGGGGTGTAAAGGGATTGAAGACAAAAATGAGTACAGGAACAAGCACATTTGTTCTCAGATCGATCAACTTTCTAACAATGGTATGTACCATTTTCAGCTTCTGTTCTTCAATTTGCAAATTTATTCCATTGGTTGTCATCAAAGACCCTCCTTTAAGTTCTTTAACTGTATTTGAACTGTCCTCCTGCTGTTGATAAGCTGCTGCCCCTAATGGGTTTTTTATTTGGTGGTTCTCTTGATCATTACTAATGTCTGCTCTAAATCTTTTTAATTTATGTTGGGTTTTGCTTAACTGTTCTTGAATTGGGATCTTTATTCTCCAGATTTGCCTAAAAAACCCTCCGTTGTGTTTTCTTTGTGTGAGTTTTTTACCTGTTATGAGTTTTCCCTTCTGGGTTTTTGTTTTCTTGGACCGAATGTCCTGTAAATATTCTTGACTTGTTTGGGTTTTTGTTTCAATATTTTTT